>VYXB01000607.1:1098651-1116489 GCA_013397135.1 Pachyramphus minor
GGCCGCGCATCCCCGGGACAGAAGCGGAAGGTGTGGGAGCTGATCCGGCACAAGGTGAACCCGGTGGCCGCCTGCCCCCGCGACGTGGAGGACCTGAAGAAGCGCTGGCGGGACCTGAAGCGCCGCGACCGCAGCAAGCTGTGCCGCCTCTCGCAGGGCTGCGGGCCGCCGGGCCCCCCCGCCCTCGGCCTCCTCCTGGCCCCCGAGGAGCTACCGCCTGCCCGCCGCCAGCGCCGCGCCTATGGCTCCCTGCTGCCCGCCGAGGCCGTGCCCATCGTGGGCGGCATCGACACGCTGGAGCTGCCCGGCGCCGTCGTGGGGGACATGGGTGAGTGCGGGAGCGACCCCCGCGGCACCGCCCCGGACCCGGCGTCCCACGCTCTGCGCGGCGGGTCGGCGCTGCCCGCTCGCTGCTGCGCGCAGGGCGCTGCGGGCACCAGCCCCGCTGGAAATGTCTGGTTCGGATAGCCACCTTCTCTCCTTGGAAATGCAAAACGTGTATGCACTCACACCGAACTGTGAGGCTTTGCGCTGTAGGTCATAAAAGTGTACCAAAACAGCACCCAAGAGTAAAAGCCCTGTCTTGTAGCAGATGCTGCCCATCCTCCATCCTCCTTAGACCCTGCCACCGATCTTCACCATTGCAGTTCTTATTCTTGCAAATGCAAAAGCCAAAAAGCCATGGCAGCATGCAGTTCTTGCCAGTACAAAGTGCTGCACTACGTGGCAGAGACATTGCGCTGACACGTTGAAGTGATCACCTTCAATGCCATGGGATTTCTCACTATCACAGTGTTTCAGCAATGCTCTTACTGGTTACTGGGTGACAGTAGAGCATGAAATGATCTTGCAGTGATCTTTGTCACTTTGAAACTAAAGTTCAGCTTCTATGGTAGGGCTGGTAAGGGATCTGTAGTATGCAGATACATGGTTAATTGGTGAATGCATATTTATGGTTTTCCCACCTATTGAGGTGCATTCTAAAAGCATCAAAGATAACATAGTATGAGTTTGAGAGTCTTGTTTCAAGGACTAGTGTTAGTGCTTAGTGGATGAGAACATGTTTCACTGACCACCAAGGTTATGAAGTTTCTCACTGGCTCTCCTTTGATTTTCTTCTTCCCCCCTCTGCTCTAGGGTTTAATGGCAATCCTGGCCCATCTCATCAATCCAGTCTTGAGAAGATGAACCTCAAAGAAGAAATAGTAGTGAAGGTGGTAGACCCAGAAGAAAGCTCTGAGGACATGGTTGTGGTTTCACCTAGTCAGGAAGAACTGCCTTTTATGGGGACATCGGGCAGTAGCTCCTCTGGGAAAGTAAAAGCCAAGACAAAAGGCAGGTCCCAGGCAGACCAAAATGAAATAACTGAAGAGGACCTACTGCAGATTCAGCAGACCCAGATGCAGGTGATCCAGTCTGGCTTTGACAGTGTCAACCACAATCTTCGGCTGCTGCAACAAGGCATGCAGGATCTGAGTAACAGCATCAGCATCATGGCACATACACTTGTTGCTATCAAAAATGTCTATGTGAAAAACAACACTGGCCCGACCACACACGCCACTGCCTCTACTCAGACCACAGCTGGGTACCTGAGCCCAGGTTCCCCCCAGATCTCCCCTGCTGAGGACAGAGGTAGAGTGCAGGTGGCTGGAAACAGCAGCAGAAGCAGCAGCTGCAGCTCCAGCTCCATGTCACAAGACCCAGGTCCCTCTGAGTTTCCTAGGCCCCCTGTGAGAACCATTAAGAAAGAACATCCAAATGGCTGCTATTACTTCTGCTTTGCAGATGTGTAAAAACTTGAATATATGTAAAGTGACTGTGGTGTTAGGTGCTGTTGTATGTTCTGCTCCGGCCTGTGACTTTGAAGGAGCAAAGTGGACTTGCCTCCTCTGTTTTTCCCAGTGGGAAACATTTTCGCTATAGGTGGCTTTAAACACTAATTATGAGTCTCCTGTTTGTTAACTCTGTTGCAGTTGGATAATAATATTCTTCTGTTATCTTTATCCTCTCACTCTCTTAAAAAAACAAATATTTATTTTGAGTAAGACTTTTGTCTGTATCATCCTTTGTTTCATGTCACCTTTTGAAAAATAAAAGGCATGAGAGTGGGGTAAAAAAAGTAACATTATGGACAGCAGGAGCTGTCTTACAGAAGTTGCTTAGTTCTTAGATTAAACAAACCTCAGAAGTAGTTGTTTTTTTAAGTACTTCCCTTTTCTAATAATTATAAAGTTGTGGGTATTTGCTTGGCTGTTGTTGGGTTTTTTTGATCTGAGCTGTGCAAGGCATCACAGTAAGAGTTTGAGATACTTGCTTATTCTAGGAATGGTTTAGGTTTAGGGCTGAGCTATTGGTTCATGAATCTAATCCTCAGAATTCATACAGCATTATTCCACTTGGCTATTGTTCATTCTCAGCTTGTTAAATGCACCTTTTCCTGAGAAACATTTTGTTTCACTGCACTAGCACGGTAGTCTCATTTTTTGTTACATGATTAAAATAGAGAAATATAGCCACTCTACTTTGCTCAATTCAGAAGTAGCTGAGTGCTGTGTTCTTACATCTGGTGTCCGTACAGGAGGGGAAACAAAAACACTCTCACCTGCAATTTCGTCCAATGACCTGAACAATCATGCAGGTTGACTTCTTGAGCATTTATCACCAACGTTAAAGTTCTACAGATAAATTTGGCCTATAGCAATGACTAGCTGCCTCTAGTTTTACAGTTAGTTTGCAGAAATGTTCCTGCTGCAGGAATTTAGCAAATACAACTGATGCAGAGAATGGCAACCCAACTGTCCCTCTCCTAGAAGCCTAAGAATATGTAATCATAGGGCAAAGTATGTAATTTTTGCAGTCAGCCTTGACAGAACTATACCATATGAAAACATACATTTCAGTACTTCACTTCTGCCCTTGTACCATTATGGTGGACTGATTTCACACACCTGTGCTTCAGAAACCAACCACTGCTGCTTACGAAAACATGAACACAGGGCAGTCAAGGTGTTAGTGTTTCTATTCACTATCATAGATGGAGTAAAAGAAGCAAATATCTCACAAAAGTAAAAAGTACACATGTACGGCACACTCTCAATTGGGATTAATGCCTTGAAGCAGAGAAGGTTCTCTTTTTTAGGTTTACCTTAACAAAAGGAGATTGTATGTGTTTGCTGGATTGAAGAACAAGAAAGACCTAATCTTTCTAAATCAGATTTCTGAGTGTATGTTGTTACAAGCTTTCCAAATTAATGTGGTTGTTACAAGCTTTCCAAAGTAACCTTTGGAAGCATTATTTCTCCCCAGCCAGTACAAATGGACTCTAGGGAGCAGGGTCTTCTGTATTTTGTTTTCATGGACAAAGAAGCAAATTAATGACACCATGATATTCCAGGAAGATTAGCAAAATGTGATCTAAACATTACCTGGTCCTTCCAGGCAGCAGTTTGAGTTTGTCCAGGTTGTGACAGTTCTTACCTGTCTTTCTTTTGATGTTTCAATTCTTTTTGCAACTCAATTCTTGAATGTCACATACTACAGCATTTCTAGGGAGAGCTGAGGTGTGTCTGCTACCTAGCTTTCTCATGTTCTGATTTAAATGAGCTACAGTGCAAGTACAGAAACGTGCAGCAAGATCCTAAGAGCAGAATTGGCAGATTGGATCTCCTGTATAATGAAAGACAAGCCAGGCAATGCCAAAAGACACTTCAGTGGGCAGACAGTGACCAGACCTCAACATCAATCTGCCACAGCACCTTTGTTCCAATCTTGCTTCTTTCCTAGTCTGTCCGTTGTACTGCTAATGTATACTGGAGCCACATCAAAATCATTCTTCCACTTCTGGTATGATCCAGATTTACATATTTTAAACAAGGAAAGAAACTGAGCTACCTCTCACCACTACAGAGTTCGCAAATCTGTTATTTTCATCTTCCAGTTAATACAGCTGGTTTGCTATTTCTTTACACACCCTTTCTGTGATGATTAGAGGCACCAAAAGCACACACCATCCAAAAGCCATGACATTAAGTTTCTGGCTGCTTTTAACAGAAGGTGAAACATCATTTTCTTGGACTGTTACTGAGTAAATGAATTCCCAATGTATTTCCTCTTCTGTGAAGCTCTTTAAGCTATTAGTATAAATGACAAAGGCTAATGACTTAATCATGAACCTTAATGAAAATACTGCCAATGATTTGAACAAAGGCAGAGCTCACTTTTAATTTGCCTTACATACAAGGCATAACAGTGGTAATAGTGAGAAAGATCCAGGAAATTTTCTCCAATTCTTCTGGACTTCCCTAAAAAAGTTGTTCTGTGCCACAAGAAGGCAATATTTGCCACAGCATAGGACTAAGACCTGCAGGCACACAAACCACAAATATAAATTGTGATGATGTTGCATTCTACTTTTACCTAGTTTTACTAGAAAGATAAATAAAAGGGTCTTGGAGGAAACTAGAGCAACTGGTAGCTTATCACTTCAGTTCCCCATAGCACAAGATTCTCAGATTCAGTAACAACTTCTGTTCACTCTCTTCTCTGCTCTCTGCCACTTAAGTGTATTGTACAGAGGATGACAGGTCTCCTCAAGAGGCTGTAAAAGCTCAGTGACTACATCCAGACACCTGATTACCCCCCAAAGAAGTCAATTATATTGGCCTCTGACTAAATAAAAAACTACAATTTTGAAGAGAAAAAAGCCAGCAGCAGCTGACTTTTCAGAACCACCATATTGTTACTTAAATTGACCTGATCTAGTTGTGCCAATCACTTATTGTTTAGATTAATACACACAGAAGGGATAAGAGCAACAGTAAATAGAAAGGGAGTATTTTGAGGAGGCCATTTGGGTTTTTCTGTTCTTACTGATATGCAAGACAGGAACCTACTAAATCAGTCATACTTCCAATCATTGATCCAATCATTGTTTTGCAATATAAACATCTGGTTCATGCTGCAGTAGTACCAACACATGCTTGATTTTTGCTTTCTTGTAACAGAGAAAAAAAGTAATCATTGCCAAAGTACTTTCTCCATTTGAATTACAGGGCTACAATAGTAAAAAAAAAATTGAAAAAAATTCAACTGAAGCTTTATAAATTAATTAATCATTATACAAACACAATTAGGAATTGAAGTTTTGCATGCTGAATGAATATTTTATTTAGAACCAGTTTATAAAAATAAAATACAAAATAATTTGAAAACAAAACTTAAACATTGTACAAAGCCTTGATATGGTACAAATGAGAAAATAAATAATTACAACTTTATGTACAAATGACCATTACAAGGGCATTAACTCTTTATGCTCTTGGGTGCCTGAGCAAACTTAAATGAAAAGAATGGCTTAGAAGATTTCCAAGAAGGGGACGAGAACTGCAATTACTGAGGAAGAGAATTTGAAGGACTCCATGTTTGTCTTTCTAAATGCTAAAAAATGACCTTGGAACTATTTTCCACTTAATTTAATCATGCTGCAGACTTTACTAGTGAGTACTTGATTTCTTACAGGGTGACAACATTGTATTTTTAATTCATACACAGATTTCCTTCTCTGAGGTATTGCCCAGAGATTTTAGATTAGCAGCCATTGGCTGGCAGCTTCAAAGAGTCAGCACTTGTCTGAAGGCATTGCTGGTGATTTCCTTAATTTACTAGATTGGATATTCATAGGAAAGTATTTGGAAATTGGCATCTGTTAGTACAAGCACTGCAACTTGTCTCTGGGCTGACTCTGTAGAAAGAAAGTTAAAAAGCTGGGGAAGAATTTCCAATCTTGCTTTCTAGCCAAGGAAAGTAAAGAGGATGCAGAGAAGGCTGCTTGGCGACAATCCAGATCTCTAGTCAGAGGAAAAAGATGTAAAATAGCCAAAAAAATCCCACCTCACCTTGTGTCAAACCTTTGTGACCTTGCCTGCCATGCAGCAGATATAGGTTTAAAAGGATCTGAAGTCAGGCAGACCAAACTAATTACACTGCATCTTTTGGAGCAAGCTATTCTGCTCTTACTATAGGTCCTTCATATAAAAGTTAGGTCAGAGATCAAGTGATCTCAAAACAAACATCAAATTAATTCCAGCTGAATTCCCACAGACACTTGTCAGTGATCAGGACTTCACATGAATATTCACTTCACTTGTGGTATTGTTTTAGAAGAAGCCACATACTCTTGGCCAAAGCTGGCTCTCGGCAGTAATACAGAAAAATAGAGATCAGAAGACATGTCATAATAATAACAACAAAAAATGAGTTTATCTTTTCAGCCCCTAATCAGGGAAAAAAGCCTCAACAAAACAGGACCCTATACTAATTTTAATGAAATTTCACCTGCACAAGAAGAGCCAGAATTCCCAATATCCAAGCTCTTAATGTAGAGGAGGAACAGAAGCAAAATACATGAATGACATATGCTAATACTTGGGTTTGTCACTATTACTGTTAAGAAAGAATGTGTTGCCATCAATGGAGAGGAAACTCAGCCTACATGTTTGAACCTGGATGGCAAGAGTAATTGCCAAGTTAATATAATAGTCTTTGAAACAATTAACTCCTGTGAATTATTCTTTAAAAAATGAACAAAAATCAACCAAAGAAAAAAAAACCCTCAAAGATGAATATTTAAAAGCCTGATTATTTACACATGATTATTTAAACCACATGAAAATGTGTGATAAAACTTTTTGGCATTTGACTATGTCTTAAGATAGTTCCAGACAATTATTACATAATCCAGGCTGACTTCTATATAGTTTCTCTTTAACAAATGTTATATGTAGGGAAAAGGAAAACTGGTTTCCAGCAGACACCTGAGGTATTCTTGTGTGAGGTGCATGTTTATGTGATTTGCATGTATTAGCTAAAAAATGTGTGAGCTGTGCCTGTGTATTACATGTAGTCAAAGCACTGAACCTCACTTCCTTTTGCCAGTGGTCATGGTTATCGAAAATTGTAATAATTACAAGCAGTGAAATTTGAGCCAAAAGAAAAACAGCAAACAAAGCCTTCCAGTTCACTGCCTACTTGATTAGCTAAAAGAAGTAGAAAAAAATATTTTACCCTGTTCCACAAATTTCAGAAACAGGAATCATAGAATCCTCAAGGCTGGAAAACACCTCCAAGATCCAAGTTCAACCACTAACTTAGCACTGCTGTGTTCACCATCCAATGAGCACCCAAAGCTTTTAGCAGTTGAAGAAAGGAATCATAGATAATTGCCAAGGCTTTCATTTATATAGTTGACAGTTCCCTGATCACTCCTAATAGTGGAAAGGCATACAGAGGACACACCATAGGGAATCATGGTGTTTCTTAACCTAACCAGACCTTTGCTCACTTAAAATGACATGACAGACATGGCTCTTGTCACCTCACAGGATCAGTCCTGCATAATAAAATTAATATATTCTAGGCCTCTAATTAGAAACTAGTTTGACTTTGAGCTCTCTTTTATTCTCCTATTCCTTTTCAGAAAATTACTCTCTCATTTAACATACATATAAAAATTGGAGGCACATATCCCTAGTTTGTCATTAGACCCTTTAAAGAAATTAGAATAATCACTTTCTTCTTACCAGAATTTATTCTTCTTAGTGTTCCATAAAAATGTCCAATTCATTACGGAAAAATTCTGATTCCAAGAAAAAGACTATACTGTAAGACTGGCTTTATCTACATTCTCCTTGAAAAGAAAATGAAAAAAAAAAATTTAGAAGCATTAGAGTCAACTGTTGCAAAATGTTATTGCAATAAGAAGGACTTATGGGAGTTTTGCCCAAGCAGGACTATAGAATCAGGACTTGTAATATGGAAAAGACACAAAATCAGAATTAGGGCATAGGGAAACTGTAGTAGAGGAAGAGGAGACCAGAGTAAATCAAAGCAAAACAGGCCTCGTCTCACTCTAGCAAATCAATTCCAGTAAACAGGATGGAATAGCTGACACTGTTCCTATCTATATGTATATACACACATATGTATGTATGTATATATATATTTCTATATAATATACAGTATCTATATAAGTGTATATGTAGATACACTTATGTACAAATGTGTATTTTATATATATATATATATAAAATCAAAAGTGTGTTTTCCCAGCTTAGTTAATACCGTAATACTACAAATTGTAGATGATAGAGCTCTTGCAAGTCTTTTTCACATGAAAAATATTTCAAGCTATTTTTAAATATATAGGACCGAATTCTCCCCTGTACATCAAGACTGTTTAATGAGGTATGCAAGAAAGCTTGATCTCAAACATGCAGACTTCAAGATAAGAATATGTCCAGATTTCCCAAGACAGGACGTGGCTGGTGGCTATAATGAATGCCTTGTGTCACTCCATAGGGGTTTGCCTCCTGTATAATTATATATAACTAGCAGGTAAGACCTCATTTTGCTCCTGCCTTTGAGCAGTGAAAATTTCTATGCTTATCGATCCTGCTCAAGTAGTAGATAGGTGTGTCTAGCATCATACAGCTTGCCAGCATTGCTTTACTGAGTCATACTATCTATTACTTTAGCACGGTTTTACCTAAGTAGTAACTGGCATTTGCAATTAATAAGGAGGTTAATTAATGTTAATACATATTTTTGAGATTGCAACTTAGATTGATTTTATCATGCAATACTGCAGCACAAAAGCCTGTATGAAATGTTCAGTGACTTCAAGTTCTATTGTAGTTTTAAGGCTTCATGCCTCAGTTTCTCTAAAAAATGCCCCAAAGTGCTGGCCACAACACAGAAAACACCATAAAGAGGAAACGTTGTGCAGCATCTGCATCTGCTACATGTCATGGCTCCATCGCACTGCCCTCCAAAGAAATGGAGGCTTGAAGAGGACAAAGCAACAGCTCCTTGAATTTTATCGTTTCTCACATAATATCCCTATGTAAGCTTCTGTGCACTATGCAGAGTAACTGTAACCATTTTATACAATGGAGAAAAATCTTCCCCGTCCCTGAAAATGCAGAATACCTTCCATAAACCATTCATACACACTCTGCATAAGGGCCACACACATGTACATTGGTGTTGTTCTGCAGTCAGTTGCATATTCAAATATTGAAGCTTACAGAGTCCTTAATGATTACAGAGGCCCTCTAGAAATATTAAGCTAATATTTATGTATGAGTTGATCAGCTGACCATTTCCTAACTACAGTAACTGATTTCTACCTTAGACTATAGTAAGCAATTCTGTAAACTTTTGAGGCGAGGGTATCAAGCAATAAAAAACTCAAGAACAACAGGTAGTTCAAAATAAGTTATTCACAATCATTCCTCCATTCATATCTGCATGATTTTCTCATTAAATCCTGTTGAATCCTCAGCAAAAAAGCAGCTGGGGATATACAGTCCTTTTACCTTTTCCTGCACCAAAAGAAGCCTGGGTCATCAATTGCAACTGATATCTTTTTCTCTGTTTTGGCATAGTTTACTATTTTTACATTGGCAAGTAGTTCAAGTAAAGTGAATTTCTACAGCATTGATTTATTTTACATAGTCATGTCTAACAATGGACATGTTGAAGACAACACAAAAAAACCCCCAAAACTTTGGTGTTATATTCTTTCTCAGCTGTAATTACCTGTTTCTGGATCCTGCTACACTAGAGAGAAAATATCAACACCTCAACTTCAGCATTTCAGGTGAGGATACATAAAGTTGGTACTTACTAAAACTGACCATGTTAATGTAGGAATAAGCTTACAAGATCATAATAAATGCTTTTCAAAAATAAGGAAAAATAATCATGGGCTGACACACCACCTTAACAAATAATTCCAGTAGTGCCCCAGGCAAAACCATCAGAATGTGACCAAATTCTTTCTTATGGTATACCATAAGGAAATGTGGAAAGCAGGAAAAAAAAGATGGAATTTGTTGTCACATTCATCCGTTAGGTATTCATTGAATGTCTGTTCCTATATGACAAGTATTCACAATTAAGAACTCACATTATGAAATAGATATGAGTAACCACAAGGCCTATTTGTAGTAAAAAATAAAAATACCTTTGAGTCTTTGTTCTTGTTCCATATGCAAATGCACACATAAAATTATAAAGAAACAAAAGCAAGCTGCAAGACAAATCGTCGGCTGGTTGAGGAATTAGCAGTCCTTCAGTTTTGTACCAAGGTATAAAGGCTATTAGAGTTTGTGCATTCCAGAATTTTTGGGGGGAAATAGAAGATGTAAGTACACAGCAACTAACAGAAAGGGAACTGTATTATTTGTGGTCCATAAATTACAAATGAAAAATGAGAAAGAATGCGTATATATAAGCATATACATATATGTATATATAAATATTTATATTATATAATTTATCATAAGGACATGCAATTATTGGTATAGCACCTATTATACAATATAATACAAAGGAATAGGACTTTCCAATGGTACAGTTTCTTCAGAAAAAGCAGGTATACCCTACCTATTGCATTCATCTGTAGTGCTTGAAACCTGAATGAAATTAAGGTTCCCCACTGTGCTACATAACATATGGGAAACAATATACATACTCATAGTAAGAAAGAAGGAAAAAAGATCAACACAGTCTGACAAAAGCAAGTGAAATTCAGTGCAGCTCTAGGGCAGCTTTAATGCAGCATTAGAATGTGTTAGCTCAGAGACAAAATATTCCCTTTTTAATGCAAAGGTATTCATTTGGCAGAGGTTAAATAAAAAAGCACAGATGCTGGCTGGAGAGGCATATGACTACAGCAAGCAGATCAGTAACTGACAAGTCTCCTATGCACTGTGTCCCCACAACAGAAACAATTAGGGAGAGATGGCTGCATCTTGCATTTTTTTGTGTTATTATTCTAACCCCCTATTCTTTTCTGAATATAGCAAAAGGTGCCATTACTTTTCATTCTCTACAGAGATCCTGTAGAGAACAAGAGGTTACTAAGTAATTACCAAATAAGGAGGAATTACACACTATGGACTTTACTAAGTGTCAACAAAGCTTGATCAAAACAACATTTGGGCAAAAAAATTATGAGAATCCAACATAAAAAATATTTCCGATTTCTTTCTATTTTGCTTTGATGACTTATATTCTTAACTAGATTTTGTAAGGGTGTTAAGTATATTTCTGTCACCTATAACCTACCAAGGTCACAAAGAAGACAATCTTCTCATCTCTGTTTCATCTTTCATGATTTTAGAAAATAAATTATCAAAAAACCAAATCTTGGTTGGTAGCTGTCTTTGCACAGTAGGATCTGTGGTTTAGGTCATCCATAACTAATGGAAAAACAAAAGTCAGCAAAAATAAAGGTTCTTTTTTCAGTTGAATTAAAGGCAAAAAAATAGGTACTTCAATTTTCTAACTTATTTTCCAACTTACATTGCATTTTCTTGTAAATCTGCAACACCCAGTGAAGTGCATACATCTCTTTTGTCTCATTTCCTGGACAGGAATGTTTTTCCAAATTCTACCGAATGTAGACCACCATTATGACTCCCAAAGAACTGTATGTTGTAGAACTGAGAATTAGCTTCTTGGATCCTGATTACTACTAACCAAATTTCTAAATAATATAGATACAAAAACATCTTGGCAAATGCTAATATTTAGGTTAGGTATATGATACTTCCTTAGGTAAAAAATCTGTGCCATGATAGATAGGGGCTAAGATGAGCACTGAGTGACTCAAGAGATGAGTGCAGCTCAAAATGAAAGAAATTTGTAAGGTACAAATACCATCATCTTCTGTGTGCTTTTTTAAAACTGCAAAGACATGCTTGAGCAGAACTTATCTCCCAAGTGGTGACATCATTTTGGGAATAATCATTTCAGGTTTTCTTACATATTCTTGAGTATGTAAGGCTTTAAATAATTAGGCCAAGTCTTCTAACAAAAAACATCAAGATAAATACCCTTTTAAAACACTCACCTTAGAGATATTTTTTTTACTCTAAACACATTGCACCTCTTCGACTATCTAGGCATTCTTTTTCTGGCCTCTACTTCCCCTGCTGTGGATCTGCTTGCTGCCTGCTCTTAGGCAAAGCCTGGCCACTTATTTACACAGAATGATTTCTTATGAATAGTTTACAATGCTTACTTTCTTTAAAATGTGCAGATTCAACACCTTTTTTTTTAATATACTTTTTTGATTATTTTTTTTAATACACAGTACACAGACACAACATGCATCAGATTTAGGAGGAGACTTTATACCTGTGGAGGCCCAGTTCCTATCTGCTAAGCTTAGTGGTTGATTTGCTCTTTCCTGTGGGAGTCTTAGTATTTGGGGAATGGTGGAAGGAACTGCCAGACCCTTTCAGACCATTCTTGCTTGGTTTGTTGCAGCAGTGCTCTTGTTGGCAAGATCTCCTAGAAGATGAAGAGCCTGAATGGCTAGGGGGTGATTTACTCCTCCCAAGATGCGGGGATGAACTCCTCTGATCATGATGGGATCTCCCAGCCCGGGATGGAGAAGAACTGGCAGTACGGGGTAAAGAAGAGCTCCTAGGGGAGGCACTGGGACTGCGTCGGGGGATGACAGGGCTCTTGGGTGGTGTTTTTGGACTATGTGGAGATCCTGGGCTCTTAGACTGGGTAGAACTCCTTGGTCTTTGAGATCCATTCTGCAGGATTTGAGCCAGACGAGAGATAAGATCTGAGTCCGAGCTGCTACTCCCTAGGACTCTGTATCTGCGTAACCTTAAGAAGAAACGAAGAAAGATTATTTCTGTTTCCACCTATTCAAAGTTCAATTAGAAACACAGTATCACTAGAAACAAAGGACGAGCTTGCATTGCAGAAGAGACATGTGGAGCTGAACTTTCTTGTAAGGTAGAGGTGTTTCGATCTAGGTTTTGGTTTCTGTGTTTTTCAGATCAACACAGTATTTATATTTACATAAACTCACTCACATAAACAGCCTCAATGTTTACAGGATAACTGAAATTTCCTGGTGGTGCTGAAAGTAGTACACTGAAGAGCAGTGCTTACCACCTTTTTTTCAGAGGGGTACATCCATTCCTGCACACCATCAGTACACTATTATACACAATTTTAAGGGATGACACAGCACATCACAACTTCTTTCAAAGGATTTTGCACCACTGTGTCAAAATTCTCCTTGTCCTGGGAATGTAGGCACTGAAGAAACTAGATTGTGGTTGTATAGAAGTGGCAAAGGTAGTTTCTTCTACTATTCACTCTGCCCTCCTTTAATTAGTTGTTTTTACTTAGCCGTGATCTAAGCATAGCTAAATGACTCAATACTGATGGCTCCAGACACAAATACTTAAAATGTCTACATTAAGAACAGATTAATTTTTAAGGGGGCTGGCTAAAACAGATGCTATTAAAATTTCTGTGGATTTGTGAATAATCAGCAGTTCCATAAAAGCGACCCCTCTTTGAAAAAAGTGTCAAGATTTAGTTATCGATTGTCAGGTTTCAAAATATTGAATACACATCTTGGTGTATAAGGTGAAGCAGGGTCATTCTTGTGTAACAACTTCTCCTCATTCATTCTTCAACAATGTGAGATTTCTCAAAGAATTGAAACCCAGCATTTTTTTAAAAATTAAAGGATGGAACTTCTACAGGATTACATAAGCATAGTAACTGCAGCCTAGCTCAAATCCATTTCCAACTTGAAAACCTATTTCTATTTTCTCTTCATTACCTAGCTTCTACCCCAGGTCTAGTAGGCGGTTTTCCTGGTGGTGGCCGAGGAAAGAACTGAGCTGAACTTGAACCAGTGACTTGATCGGTGGTTGCCCAGGACACTGGCCTTGGAATCTTGCTTTTTCTGGACTGAGGACTGCTTGGAGATAAAGAACTATCTTCATTCTGCTTGCTGAAATGAGAGTCCAGTGTCAATCTAGAAAATGAAGCTAAGACATCATCCTCAGAAAATGGTACTGGAGCAGCAGCCATTTTTTCCTCCAGTGACTTATCAGAGGCACTTGAGAGGTCACCAAGGAAAGATTTGAGCTGTCTCTTTTCCATAAGTAATTTCACCAAGTCTGTCTGATGGGCCTTTTTTAGAAGAAGCTTTTCCTTTGCTGAAACAGAAGAGGAATCTGACATTGAGTCTATCTCTTGTGCTAAAACTGGGATTCGGCTCTGCCTGAATACAAAAGGAGACTTAACTGAGTCCTTCTTGGATCGGTAAGAATTCTCATTTTCTGAAATGCAGTGGAACAACTCTCCATTTCTGGGAGAATTTTTCTCCTTTTTGTTCTCCTGCTGCAAAAAAGTAGTAAGGGCCACTTGGTGGCATTTCAAGTCTTGGCTATGGACTTCTTCTTTACCAGAATGAAAACCATTTTCCTGAACAGTCGCTACTTTGTTCGCCTGTTTATTAACATGTGCGTTAGTAATTCTTGAGGGAGACAATTCTGATGCTTTAGGTGCTATTGACTTCAGACTCTCATCTTGATTTGGCACCAAACAGACCGGCCTTGGCTTTGATTCTTCAGCAGCTTCAGTATTTGTTAGAGGCTCTTCCTCTGCAGATTTTGAGTTTCCTGGCAAAGAAGAATTCTGCTCTTTGCTTAGCATTTCAATGGCATCCTCAGAAACCACTGGAAGCCTTTCTTCCTCAGTTTCCTCTACAGGAATATTTTCAAGTTCATTCTCTTCCTGTATCCCACTGTGTTGTTCAGGTAGGTCCTTTTGGCCACAGTCCAGGACATTGACACTTTCTTTGACAACTCCTTCTCTATCAAGCACCTCTTGGCTGATATTCATTACCAAATCTAGTCTGCTGGCACTAGCTGGAATCGCATCTTCTGTCACAATCAAACCTGGCAAACTTTCCTTTGGAGAGGAAAGTTCCACAGTGTGTTCCACAGACTGACCATCCTGCTCTCTTCTCTCCAGCTGGTGGCCATAGTGAAAGCTCTCCGAAGCAGACTGTGTAGATGCCACTGAAGGCCTGGGTATTGTTATCTGCATTGGAAAATTAAAGAAAAATATAAGAAACTTAGGAATGTTATACAGATAACTCTCTTTAAATAAAAAGTGTTGTTTAAATCAAAATGCTTTTGATTCCACATCCTCAAGATACATTACATAATGATTCCTATGGATCACAATGTTCAAATACTACCTAACTTCGTAGCACACATGTAGATAATTAGGAAAAAAAGAAGTCTATTATTCCATTACAGAAATATGTAAGAGGTAAAAATAAACATAATGTCAGTAAAAAGTGCAGCAGTTACCAAGTAAGCCCCCTGAAAATATGATCCAACCAAACAGGTAGGTTTTTTTATTTCTTTCACATTAGTTTGAATACTCTTAGAATAAGTTGTATATAAATGTAAAATCTTTAACAAGTACACAACAATATTTTTAGACAAGTACAGAAGACAAAGAACACTGTGATGTCTAGATCCAGAAATTCCATACCCATAATATTGACATTTTTGTCCAGAAAAAATTTTCTGAGTACCTATATTTTAGTCATAACTTTCCCTACAGACGCTTATGCTGAGTTTTAACTAAGAAACCTGGTTAGGATATCTCCTTACCTAAGGTCGTTAAGAAATTCACAAACTAAATATTCACACATCTAAATCCCCTAATGGGTCTAATCCAATAGATACGCATAAAGCGTTCCTAAAACTTCTACACATTATTGAGTCAGAAACCCTTTAAAAACCACTTGGCTATGATGAATGTTGTCTCTAGTACACAGTTTAATTGTTAGAGCAAATGTCCAGGAGATGGGAAACATGCATTCATGTCTCTCCCCACTTGAGGGACATAAGTCCACATCCCCCAGCGCCCATCAAGTAGAAATGGAGTTGCTCCTCACCTTCCCCATTGAAGACAGACCACCACACAGACAGAAATGCAAGAGTCACAAGGTCAGAGCATGAGAGAGCACACAGAAAAGGGAGAGGAATTTTATCTCTATGGACATGGAATGAATGCACTCTCAAGTGAAGAGGAGTCCCAGATTCTGGTTTATACATACTGGATGGGGTCATTTGGTATAAAGAGTATAAAAAAATCAAGAGGCTACCATTACATCTTTCTCTACATGGACAGAGTTCAGCTCCATTTTTCTGTTCTTTAGCCTCACAAATTTGACACATTTTGAGTTTGTATTCAACAGAAAGGTGAGTCTGGAAAAACTGGAATCTGGGTTTGGTTAAAAATACTTTCTTGATGCATTAATGGTAGAAGACACAACTAGTGGTAGTCTATTTCTAGTGTTGCTAGGATTCTGCTCTGTTAGAAGATATTCCACTTTGCTGCAGAAATTATACATGGTACTGAGTACAAATGTACTTTTGCTAGAGCTAGTACATTTCTACCAGCTACTGGCTGGTAGAAACCAAGCTCATCTGTCAGGACCCATGTATTGGGCTTGCATGGCCAGGTTTTGACAGCAGGGGGGCTACAGGGGTGGTTTCTGTGACAAGATGCTGGATGCTTCCCCCATGTCCAACAGAGCCAATGCCAGACAGCTCCAAGACAGACCCACCACTGGCCAAGGCTGGGCCAATCAGAAATGGTGGTAACACCTCTGTGACAATGTATTTAAAAAGAAAAAGAAAAAAAGGTTATTATGCAGATTTGCAACCAGAGAAGAGCAGAGTGAGAACATGTGAACAACTGCAGACACCAAGGTCAGTGGAGAAGAAGGAGCAGGAGGTGCTTCAGGCACCAGAGCTGAGGTTCCCCTGCAGCCCGTGGAGCAGACCATGGTGAAGCAGCTGTGCCCCTGCAGCCCACGGAGGACCACAGGGATGCAGAGATCCACTTGCAGCCCATGGAGGAGGCCCACATTGGAGCAGGTGGACGCTGGAAAGAAGGAAACTGTGCAACTGTGGGAAACCCGTGCTGGAGCAGGCACCTGGCAGGGACCTGCTGACCTGTGGGGAGAAGAACTCAAGATGGAGAAGGTTTTCCTGGTAGGACTTGTGACCCTGTGGGGGATGCACACTGGAGCAGGCTATGCCTGAAGGACTGCATCCCATGGAAGAGTGACCCACCCTGGAGAATTTCATGGAGAACTGTTGCCCGTGGGAGGGACTCAGGTTAGAGAAGTTCATGAAGGACTGTCTCCCATAGGAGAGACCCCACCCTGGAGCAGGAGAATGACTCTTCTCCCTGAGCAGCAGCAGGAACAACCTGTGATGAACTGACCATAAGCCACATTCCCCATCTCCTTGTGCCACTCGGGGGGCAGGAGGCAGAGCCCGGGAAGGAAGGAGGGGTGAGGGGAAGGTGTTTTTAAGATTTATTTTATTTCTCATTATCCTGCTCTGATTCTGTCAGTTCAATTAATATCCCCATTTTGAGTTTGTTTTGCTCGTGATGGTATTTAGTGAGCGATCTCTCCTGGACCTTATCTCAAACCATGAACCCTTTGCTGCATTTCCTCTCTCCTGTCTAGTTGCAGAGGAGAGTGATAGAATAGCTTTGGTGGGTGCATAACAATTCATACTGTGTACTCAAAGTTTACAAATACAGAACAACTCTCCAAAATAAGAAATGAGAACTGACAGTGAAGGAGATATCCTCAGATCTCCCACGATTGTATAATAGCTTCATCGACACTCTTACTGATTTCTTTTTTTTTTTTGCATTTTCTTCATATTTCTGTATAACAAAGTTTCCATCATTATAGGTGCATATTTACCACAATAAAACATAAATATTAAACAGATATTATAACAATGCATTAGAACAAAACATGAAACACGAATCACAGGCATAAAGCTGAATTAAAGAGAGGATAATTATTTCTGTTAAAGAAATTACTTCTATATCATATTCCAAACCTCTCTAATTCACCTAATGAAGCTTTTGGACCCTAACTGAAAAATGGGA
>VYXB01000607.1:1116566-1189290 GCA_013397135.1 Pachyramphus minor
GTTTTGGGGGGGGGGGGGGGGGGGGGAAATAAGAGTAGAACTGTAAGAAAATGGAATTCTTGTTTCCCTAAGGTATTTGTAACCCCAAGATGAGACTGATAGAAATAAAGGGCAGTTCCCCAAACCAAATAAAAAAAAAACAAAACATTGAGAACAGTAGCGAGAGGTTACTTTTAGTCTCTAATGATTTGTTTGCAAGTCTGGGCCAATAGAGTCCTCTATGTTTGCTGAATTAAAATGGGACATTGAGAAACAATATGCAGTTACTTAGTTTTGGCAAAACAGTCCTCCTCATCTCCTCTTATTCTCAGTCCAGATTCCTTCCTCTGAAAGAAACACTTTTGAGTTTGAGAAGTCTTTCTTCAAAAGCTTTGAAAGAACACAAGAACATCAGTTCAGCTACAGAAAAAAACAGAGGAAGTAGAATTTTATTTTTTTTTAAAGCACCTTTCCATGATTAGGTCATTTAGTACCTAAATCTTGAGCATGAAACAAAAATAGTTTAGCAAGAACTCTGGAAACAGATAAAACTGAAGAAAAAAAAACAAGAGAAAAGGTCTAGGAAACAGGGCAACTGTTCCATAGGTGTGTATCCATACATCTGTAGGCAGTTACATCCTAGAAACAGGGGAGTGGGCTTGTTGAACCACCTACAGTCTAACAGGCAGGAGCTACTTGTGAAAATAAAACATTGAAGAAATGGAGAAAAGAAGAGGATACTGAATTACTATTAATGAAGATCCAGTACTATTAAGTAAATTCTACTTTCAGAAATGGCTTTCTGAACACATATATCATCTTCTTGATTTGTGCTCACTAACAAATAAGTTCAGTTTCTCAAATGGTCAATAAATGCCTTATCAATCTTCTCAAAGTACAAGAATTAGATTATATCCCTGTTAGGCTTGACATTTCAGCTGTATGTGCAAGAACTCTAAATTGGTAACCATGCAGAATTCCCTTTCATGCAAGGATTGCTAGAACTTCAGGAGCATCTTTAAGAGATAAACAAAAGATCAAGGCCAATTTTTAAAAATCTGTGAATCTACATGAGAAAACAGAACTTGTACAGAACTGAACCCTGTTAAATCATAGAAGAGGTTGGAAGGGACCTTAAAGATCATCTAGTTCCAACTCCCCTGCCACGGGTAGTGATCCAAAGGCTTTCATTTGGAAGACTTGAGATGTAATAGTCAATTACTGAAGAAATGGAAGAAGCTTGTAGATGATCCTCCTAATGTGCCTTTTAAGATTTCTTTGGGTAAAGCATCATTTATTTGCAAAGCTGGCCACTACAGATAACTTCATGATTCACATTACACAGGGAAGAACGTAAAGTAAAGAGTCTGAAAGAAGATTTGAATTCCTTATAACAATTTAAAACTACATTCAATTATCCTGTCACCTTAATTATCCCATGAGTAGTCTTATCACTCTCCTGTTTGTGAAACCTTAAATGACAAGAGTCTGAGGAGGTTTGATCCTGATACATGCAAAATACAAGAATTTAAATCATAATTTTGTCTAAGTCGGGAAGACAGAAATCTCAGGGTTGTTCAATACATACCTAACTACAAAACAAAAAGTGGACTACAATGCAAAGACATGGACTAATATGTAAAATTTAAAACCCCATCATAATCATAAATGATCCTCGTACTTTCTTTTCTTCTGCCACTAAACACAGTCTTATCCTATGAGATCACTATGGTTAATCATGTCAACTATGTAAAACACTGAACCTGAGGGACAAAGATTATGATTCATCTAAGAAGAAAAATGTGGGGAAATCAATTTAAAATTTTACCTTTTAGCTCACTATGGTAGTTTATAACATCTATTATTGTAATTCCCATATTTCAACAGGAGTTATGTGATACCACAGATGACTGAAAATGGCTGAGACAATATATGGAACAATGAATTTGAGGTTCTCCTTTCACTCCAGAATATTTCAATGAAATTATTACCACTGCACTCTTGAATCTTTTGGTCTTCCCTAAATTATTCCTTAATTCCTTTCTGTTTTCTCAAATTCGCATTGAACTGAGATGAGAAATTATACTGCATTTTCTTCAAGAAGCTTTACAAGACAGTGAATGGGATGTTAAGATGACAAAAGAACAAAACAACAAATATCTTTCAGACATCCTTTATGACAGCTGATAAACTTGCCTCCTTTTAAGCCTGTGACAGGCTGCAATAGCAAGGGATACACCTGCATGAATGCCTCTGTATACGCATGCAGCAAATTGCAGAGGAATTAAATACTGAGTTTAGGTCTGCAAAGTTGCTAAGTTTGAAAGATTTAAAGGTGTGAATATGGATTATTGTACAAAATCAGAAAGTAATCATCCAACCTTTCAGCAATAGTTTCTTCCCTCTGCTCATGATGTCTGGGTACTTCTGCAAGCATGTCAAATGCTGTCAGGACTTCGGGCCTCTTAGAGACCTGGTGTGGAGATTCATTGTTCTGCTAATCCTTTCATTATTTGTAATTTCTCACATTAATAAACCATCATCATAATTATTGGCATTCTGAAGACACTTTATCTGATTAGTTTACTTTTCAGAACATCCTTCCTACCTTAGAAAAGCTTGTGTATCCAGGGGAACAAACCTCACATATCTTTTTTCCTTTCCCTGCTTCATTTTCATCTATGGTTAACTCTGTTGCCTACCAGGAATATGACCAAGGTTAGTATGAGTCTGCAATTTTGGCAATACCAAACAAAAATACCTCCCTGAAACTTTCCAGTTCACCAGCCTCCTCCTTATACTTCATGAGTTTTAATTTACTTATGTCACTTAATTTCTATTTCCTTGCACAACCTTACATCTCTACAAAGAAATTTGAACTGCAGTTTGTATGAAAACATAAAGGGCATATTAGCACATTGTCCTGTAATTTAATGACAGTATCATTCTCACATGAGTGAAAGACTACTATGCTTACATCTCAGGAGACAGCTCACTTAGCTTACTGTTCAGAACAGACCTCCAACTTTTCAAAATCTTCCCTACCTACTACTATCATTCCTACTGACTCTTTAGTGTTTAATCTTTTGATTCCCTTACAATCCATTTCCAGATTAAATTCACAGCAGGGAAAAAGTTAAATATAATGAATTACATATTTACTGAAGATACATGGGGCTGTTTCTACAAATGGACTAATATCAGGATAAAGGTAAGAAATACACGTTTGTAAAACCTAGTGTTATGGAACATCAGACCAGAGATGATTGTAAGCTTTGATACTGAATCCCTTTCAAGAGACCCACATATATGGTACTGCAAGCATTGCAAGCATTTGTAGTAACTGGTAGTCCCCAGTTAAACTTCTTTTGTTAAAAATTTCCTGTATTGATGAGGGCAGGCCCTCATCATAGGCTAAAGAGAAGTAACATATGAAGATATTTTTATATCTACCACGATGGTAGCATCCTCTTGGGAAGAACCTAACTTAAACCTCATGCTGATTCAATATAGTTTCTATCAGGATAGGGAACAGGAGGCATAACAATTCTGTAAAACATGAAATCAAAACCCTTTTGCTACAGACAAACCATGGCTTTAACCATGGCAGCAGTAAAAACACAGACTCCCTGAACAGAGAAAACCTTTTCTCTCTTTTCCTTCCAGGATACATCTATTTGTTAATGTGCCATGTCTTAAAAATTAAATTCTGAAGAGGATTTTGGATAAGTATATGCCTTCCTGATATTTTAAATGCTAAACCAGAGCATTAACTAGCTGAGTTCTAAGGCAATGTTAACATACATGACATCTTCAAGCTAATGCCATTGACAAATTTACAATAATTATAAAAGGCCACTGTAACAACATAGGGGTTTTGTTTGTTTATTTGTGGTTCTAACAGGGATTGTTAAATGTGCTAACCAATATAAATGTTCGTTCTCCTGCTATTGCAGACTAGCAAAACTGGTTAAAGTTGGTTCATAAAAAAGGCAAAATACAGCATTTACTATCAGGCTCATAAACCTGAAACATCCAATATGCATTCTTTCTCTAAATACCCCTTGAACATGTCAAGAAGCCTTACCTTATTCTTCCACAGGTCCCTGAATTCCAGTGAGATGCTTAAAAATCAGGGTAAATTTTCCAACTCATATTAGTATATTATTTCACATTTTGGATATGAATATGAGTGTGATGGTTTGCATTTACATAACATCTTGTGTGGGAAGATTTCAGAGCATTTTGTAACCAATAATATAACTAAAAACACTTTTTTTAATGTTTCAACAAGGTAGAAATTTGAGAGAAGAGAAAATATTTGTGTAAGTGCCAACTAATTCAAATTGCTCAATCTGAGAGACGCAGATATAACTGCAAAATCATTAGATTAAAATTAGCCCCCTTGTACATGTCTCCTTTAAGCACACATAAAAAAACCCACATGTCTGAATGACAAAAAAACTGGAATCCACGTTTGTTAAGGGCTGAATCATACTACAGAGTAGCCAGTTTAGAAGTATTCCGGATGGCTGCCTTGGCTACAAGAGGTGTTCACTATCTTATTGTAGAACTAGAGCTGTGAAACCATAAATATCAAAATCTGAGGTCACTGATTTTGATTGTTTCTCAAGATACAGTTACACATTTAGCACTATATGTACTTAAGCAGCCCTGGCCAGTACTTGCTGTACTTGCATAAAGATAATCACTGACCTCAAACAACACTCTAAACAGGCCTCTAAAGAACAGAGTTCAGAGGACTAATCTGGCTGAAAAACTCACAGAAAGAAAGTAAAATATTATGTTTCAAGAGAATCTGCTGTACAATTTGACAATGTTATAGACGAAAAGGATGCTAAAAGCATTCTGAACACACTCTTCAGATTATAGTACAGTTAAATAATTCACACTGGTTTTCAGTCAGCTGTAATGCTGCCATACTCTTTTCTTTATGTTGAAAGTTGAATAACTAAGGAGAGCTGAAGCAAAACACTCCGATTGCCTTCCATACTATATGTATGGCAAGAGAGGAGTTCTCTAGCAAAAAAAAAAGATAGACCCACATCCTACACCCTCTCTGCACTAGTGAGCAGAGAATATACAGAAATTTCATTACCTCCTCTATCTGACATCAAAGTAGAGGAAGATGGGTTAGAGTTCCTAAGTCCTCACTCATTAAAAATCTGGAAAGAAAATCGCTTTGCTTGATTTTAGAAACAAATATATAATTTCTTTCTTTCTAATATGTGAAATTAAATTCAACAGCACAGATCGCTGACCTCTGCAATTCATTAGTTATGAATGCTGAACCAAATTGCAGACAGCAGGAAATACACGACAATAAATTCAGTACCAAACACTTATACAGAATGACATTAGAAATATTTTTAATACTTAATTGAAGAAAAGCTTTAGATTACTAACGTGCATATTCATCTTTCATGCTGAGGAGCTTCTAACTTGCTAAGTACCTAACATTACTGCACTATCGAAAAGAGAAGGACTTGCAAAAGTTTTTGAGTTCTTCAGTGAGCCATAAAGTATACAAGGCTTTCAATGTTGGAATGAACTATACAATCACATACTTGTAGTTTCCATAGCAAACGAAAAACTGGAAGTTAAATTCTAAACAGAGTTAGGACTTTCAGAATCACAGCTAATGAAAGAACACAGCAGTCATGGACTTACCTAGTAAAAAGAAAGAAGATGCTGAATGCTACATATGCTCACTCCACTAAGTAGCAATACCAGTCACATGACAGAAAAGTGTATCACTTTGCATCCGCTATTAATATTGCAGCTGTATTCATTTCTTGGGTACTAAGGAAGCCAGAGAAGACCCTCTGTGCCAACTTACTTTCTCTGAGCATTGTGCACAGTTTACTACATTTGATAATTATATCTGCAATGGATTCTCACTGGAAAGTTTAAATTGTAGATATACCCAAAAAATGCCATTTTGTATCCTGGGATACAAACTAATCCCGAAAAATACCGAAGCTTAACTTTTAATGAGTTGATTTCTTCTAAGTCCTTTTCCCTAGTCAATATAACAGTCATCATAAAGACTGTGGTATTTCGGTATCCCATCAAATTCACAATAATGAACACTGGGGAGCTACTGTTTGTCTGTTTCCATACATTGTGCACAGAACTATTTTCTTTATATTGAACTAAAAAGCAGTCAGGAGTTGCAGTGAAAAACCACTGCTTTTTGAGTTAAGAGACAACACGCTGACATAAGTACACTAGCTACTTTGTTTGCCTTGTTATCACTCACCACTGATCCTACGGAACTTTGAAAGTAACTAATGTTGATGGATTACTTTTAATATCAATACTCCTGTGCATTCTTCACTGAAAAAAGAAAAAAAGTCTTTAATATAGAAATATTTATATTGAAAAATACATTGGAAACAAAAGGCAACATAAAATATAATCAAAATGAAATATTAATGGTAAGATGATGATGATGATATGTTACAGTCTTATGCATTAATGCTATGTCATACTGTTTTACCCAACAATGCAAGCTCATGCTGCTTAGCAAGTCTCAGTATTTTTCTGACTAATACACAAATTACGGTTAACTTTAATTATGATTCCAAGCCTCAATCTTTTTCACATTGAAATGAAACTGGAAATACAAAACTATGAAAAGTTCCCTTTCTACAGTGACATTTTTCATTATCTATGATCCCTGATAATTGCCATCTTTGCTTTATATACTGCAAGCAGTGGATCAATTCATTATTTGTTAATTTCCAAAGTAACAATCTGACTATCTCCAGATCTTTTTTCTCACACTAAAATCATTTAGAGTAGTCCAAATTTCAATGTGTGTTCCCAATTCAGAAATTACCTGGTACTGATTATAGGAACACATTAAAAAAGAAAGATTTTAAACTCAGTTTTGAAAGAAACAAAAATTTTATTTCTTAGATTTAGAATCTCATCTTTTTTCAAGAGAAAATCCCTCTGAGGAAGTGAATCTATCTTCCAGAACATCCAGAGATGCTTGGTGCTGCAGATCATAACCTTAATAACAGCTCTTTAAATACTGCTCTCTTCAACGTGGCTCAATATATCTTCCTCACAGAGTAATCCTGACTGTATTCCTGAACAAGATCTACTCTTATTCCTCAATTTGATCTTTCAAAATATTTCTAGGATGTTGTGTATAGCAGTATGATTAGCATATGCCTACTACCAGACTGCAGAGCAACCGAAAATGTTAAACTTTGCAGATGACTGCTACAATGCAGTCACTTTTATGAAGACAAGGCTTATTCACCTGCTCAAGTTGTGCTTTTGAGATGCGAATGACAGGGGGGAACTTGTTGCCACAAGGAATGACAGGAAGCTGCCTACGGCCAGTTGAGCGGGAGGAAGAGGAGTGGCTCTCAGCTGATTGACTCCTTGGTAAACCAGCCTCTTTCAGAGGGTCCAAGTGGACGGATAGATAGGCTATAGGGCTCATGGTGCGGAGGATGGGACTTGAAATTCTTGGAGTGGAGAAATGCAGCATATGACATGAGTTGAGCTGTGAGAACAACATGGCGGGGAAGAAAATAAGGTTGGAAATGTTTTAATAAGTCTTGTTTATGCTTGCCTAAATGCAACCTCTTAGACAACTGTATTCACACCTCCTTTAGAGGCTGAAAGCTGATAATTTAAGAGGTGTCTTAAGTCTAATCTTCACATTTTCCATCAACCATTTTCAAAAATCCAGTATCAAAATCAAGACTGAGCATCCTTTCTTTAGCTGGCTTCTTCACTCATTCAGTCTTAGAATCACAGAATCCTTAGGCTGGCAAATAAAATCACAGATTCATTGAGTCCAACTGCTGCAACCATTACAAGTCAGTAACAATCTAGGGCAGATTTAATAAATTAACACAGTCAGTTTCAAGGGCACTGTGTACATCGGTTGATAGTTGACTGGTCTTTGCAAATGCTTAACACATCCACACAATAAGACATCTGTGTCTCTGAGATTACTGTATTTTTAGCATATACACCCATTGCAGGCTTTACAACTACAGCCACAGCAGTGTACCTTAAGAACTGTACCTGACAGGATTAATCAAAACAATTTTGATGAAATTTCTCAAATATGGGACCAAACTAGATGGATACACTGGCCTGAAGGATCCATGAACAATTGCTTCACCTTGAACTACATTATTCAAGCATTTCAATACAAGGAAAGAAAGAAGAATAGGAACTGTAAAGTCCAAGTAGTCCAAACAAATAATTTTAGACAAACTACATTTTCAAATTGGTTACTGATGACAACTTGGAAATCAATTGGTTTTTTTGGAAGACCTTTTCCAGCACAGAATAAATATCTAATAGTGACACATCTAAATACCTGTAAGTGAGATTGCTACACACAGTTTGCAATTCCTCATTCCCATTACATTTAGAGAAAACCTTGAAGAGTAAACATATGGAAATTTTCTGCAAGCTTCATGAAGGTGACTTTTTGTTTCCTACCACAGTATTTGCAATTCCAACCTGTATTCTTTTGAAACCAAGAGCACCTATCAAGCACTTCCATTCCTAAGAAAAAGGCATTTTCAATTGTTTTAACCCTAAAGCTTCAGTTCCCATAATGCATAGCTGACTTGCAACTGGGAAAAAAAAAGGTATTTCCAATGCCTCCTAAAAGCAGCAATTAGGGATAGAAGGTATATGAAAATTAAACCACTTAGAATTCAGATATAAATAGAAATTTCAGAACAAGCCTTTGATAAACACAATAGTACCTCAACATACAAAGTTTCCATTTCAGTAATATTTCTAAGTAATAAAAATAAATAGATTCACACAGTAAACCCTCTTCTACAACACAGACACACACACATATATATATATGTATATGTGATTTTAGGTTGTCAACTAAGTGTGAACACAGCAAACTGTTGTTTAATTTAAACTGAAGATGAAAATGGAAATAGCTATTAGATGTTTAATTACTTCAAATCCATTATTATTTATTGACTGGAATATCTACTTAACAAATATATGCTGCAAACTTTTGTGCATGCACTGTATGGACTTCTTTGCAAACACAGTAAATTAATGAAGCCATCGTTCAACAACTCAAAGTCCAATTCTATGCTCTTAGTACCAGATCAAGGAAAACTACAGCTGTATGATGCACAGTGTTAAATCAGTTCACATTCTTTTGACAAGTTAACTTCATACCAGCAGATATTACAGCAAATCACATACTGTCTCTCCTGCAGCCAAAGTTAACACAAAGCCATTATTAAAGCATAAAGTCATTTCATATACCCTTAGCATGCTTCCAGTAGTTCAACAGATATGTGACTGTCTGCCCACAACTAAGCCAGATCAAACTGGTATTTGCTGATAGCACACAGAATCTGTATTGGAACAGGGAAACCATGACTGATAACATGTAAATTACTTCTCTTACCTGCAGGGTTTTTTTCCCATAATAGCATAATTTGCTGTAATTTTTTATGCCTGAAACTTTCTCATCCCTGAGCCAATAACTTATACATTTTTCTGTCTTATTTTTTGAGTTTGGGTTTCCTTTTTTAACTGCTACAACTTTACATTCTTAATAGAATGCTGATGCTGTGTAAAACATGTAAGAAGTGATGTTATCAACAGTTACAGGAAGTCCATATACACACACAGTTTCAGGAAGAACATTTAGCTACAAATGGAAGGTCTGCAGACCAGTAATTTCTTTCCTTCAGGAGTAAATAAAATTATGGGTGAGTATATAAATGGTTAGTTTCTCATACAGAAACATCCATGCTACTACTTACTACTTAAACAGTGAGCAATAAAGCCCTGAAAGAAACAAAGAACAAAGAAGAATTATCAAAGTAAAAAGGACAAATTGAAAAATACTTACAATAGGAAAGCTACTTTATTCATTTACCAGTGAAGTAAATGCTTGCATATTTAACAAACCTATCAGAATAAGCTCAAAAACCATAATTCCTCATAATTTCTCCTAAGTGATAGTGAAGCAGGTCACTAGAAATCCTTATAGGAGGTATATTCATAAGTGTGAGGATCATGAATGTTGACATGTCCTAGAACTTTGAGCTGTTTGAAATGAGTGAACTTTTTCAAAAATTGTATTATTACACTACTATAATTCCAACATCTATTTTTAACCCCTTTAGCAGCACTTTAGTCATTTGATTTATGGTTCTAAACTTTACATTCTTGGATCCAAGCTTGCTCTTAGTAACTCATGCAATATAATTAAATCAACAGAAAAATAAAAGATGACCTTGTCTATTATTTTTATTGTCAGGAAAGTGCTACTTCGAAAAAATTGCCAAATAACATCTGATGCACAAGTAAGGATCACATTTAAAGAACAGTTTCAGGTAGGTAAATACTCCAAGGAAGAAGGAAAAGGACTCTACTACCAAACAGCTCCCTAAGGTCAGTGGGACTCTCGGACAAAGAGAACTACTGTATGAAAAGGCATATATACACCTTCTCCCAGTGAGGTGACCAGGCAACTCCCCTGTAAGAACAGCTAAGTTCCAGTACCCATCTCAAGGAATATTTACGTATCCTTAATGAAGAGGAATACATTACAGTTGGAATAGATGCACCGCATAGACACACTCTGTTCCCAGTTTCTAAATCAGCCAAAAAATCTCTATTTTCTTTATTCCCAGTTCAGTTTATTTTTTTCAACTGCACATGATTCATCTTCAAAACAGTAAGTTCCTTCCCATCGTTCATCTTGCCTTCACAACACTACTTGCCTTTCCAGGATAATATAAACCATATTCATTTCCCCCATTTTTGAGGACATGACAAATATCCCTTATCTGCTTGCAAAGCCAAACTAACATGTAATCTCACTCCAAGTTCTACTTCAACTAGTATTGCAATACATCTTACACTTAATTAACTTGGTTTCTGCTCCCACGTTCTGAAGCTTCTTTCCAGATATTGTCCATTCTCTGCAGTGTAGTACGTAATATTTTTACCACATCTACTTTCAGTTTTAAGTAGAACGGCTTTTCCCCAAAAAGACCCACACTTGTATAAAGTGGAATAGTGCATTTGCATACAAAATTGCAAGTTGTTTTTTTCAATGGCTTTCAAAATAAAAACACCTGATAATTAGTATTTTGTACAGGACCGAATATTGCTCTTTTTTGTCTGTTTTTCTAAAACTAACATTAAAATAGAAGAACTGAGCAGCTGAAAACTGAAAAATTCAAATTAATTTTTCACTTTTAGAAGTTTCTAACCCATCAAAAACTTTCATACAACTAAGATTTCAATTTAAGTCTTCGAAATCTTCTGTTGTTTAACACAGTTCTGTATTTTCAGTCACACCAAATGAATCTTCTATAAACTACATACTTCAAAATATGATATCTAATCTTATATGAAAGATATGATTTTGTATTTTCCATGAGAACCTAGGTGTAGTTAAAATTTTACTGTGCAGTTGTAGTTAAGTACACTGAGTACCTCATTTTCCTTGTAAAGGATATTTCCACACCTTATAATAAATGAGTAGTTAGTGACAAGTTTTCCTAATGAGCTGGCTGTAACTTTCACAAAAAGTGGTGATAAGTGAATAAAAAGTATAGCGAAGTTTCTCAGCTCAAGGGAGCTTGAAAGAATTCACCTTTAGATCATAGATGGTACTGTATCTACTCAGAAAAGCAGAGAAATTAAACCAAGAATTGATTTCCAATCACTTAACCATTAATATTCCTTCCTCCTTAAGTAAAGAAAAATCTTTGTTTAAAAACAATGACAAAGGAGAAAAAAAAGGTAAATGTTCACAAACAGGTCAAATGAGAATTCTTTAGAAAATATGGAGAAACAGCAAAAGAATAGTATACAATGGAAGCAAAGCAACAGTGAAAACTCGGGAGTAAAGTAGTGGTTACAAAAGTATCTTAGAAGTGAAAAGTAGCAACACTTTAAAAAAGGCAACAAGTTGTTTCAGAAGAAACAAGAAAAAACAAAGGGAATTCCAAAAGTAAACACTACAGGAATGATGAAGTAACTGTTTCTTTCATTTTAACAACTTCAGTGTTTCGTGAAACATATGAAACACTGTAGCACAGTATTTTACATATTCATTGTAATTTTCTGTTTATATATTGCAAATATAATAAATATATGTTTGCATGTGTCTCTCACTGATTAGGAATCACTGCATAAGGAGATAGATAGAAGACAGATAGATGGATAGACAGACGGTTAGATAGACAGATAGACAGATAGACAACTTCCTTTTAAATAAGGTCAGTTCTAAGGATCATACCTGCAGAATTAATAGCCACTTCCACGGGTGAATGTAGACACTTGTATAACAGAACATGGAAGATCATTCTTCAAGAATCAAGTCCCATATCTGCTGAAACTAGGAATTTCTGTTACACTATTGTATTTTAGTCACTGCCTTTACTATTTCCTCATATAATTCTGAATAAAGACAGGTTCAATAAAACATTGATTGTTTCTCTTACCGGAGTGAGTGCTCCTTCTGCTTGAGCTTCCATAGGACTTGTAGGTGTAGCTGCAAGAAGCTGTCCAGCAGCTCCAGACAGGAGTTCCAACTTATCTGTAAGCTGTTCAGAAGCAGCAGGATGACACTCCATGTCTAGAGCAAACTCTGCCCCTGAAGTTTGGTTCTTGCCATTGACATTGCTTCCTGCCCACCCACCCTGTCTGGATTGCTCTTCTCGAGGGGACTCCTCTAGAACTTGTAATACCTCTGGCTCTTCATCTGAGGGACTTCCAGTCATTTTGTGCCCTAAAGCCTCATTTGTCCTGAAGTCTTGCAAGTCCCGTTCCTTATCTATTATCACCCATTCCTTAGAATCAACCTCCTGCCTGCAGGAGCTTAAGTTAACAGCTACAAATCCATTGCTCATAACACCATCAGCATGGTCTGGAGAAATAGCTGACCCAGGCTTTGAAGCATCTGGAAGATATTCTTCATCATAATGCCAAACATGGTCCATGCGAGCAGTCATAGGAGCAGGAAGGGGTGTTTTCTGAGAAAGAGGAGGAACAGCAGCAGCAGGAGTCTCTGTCGCAGCATTCAAGTCTTTCTGCATCTTCTCCAAACTTGAGAAAAGAAGTTAATATCCAAATTAGTTAAGAATTAATTAAATTTTGTACATTACATTAGAGGTTTTTTGGTAGGAGAAAACTAGATTTATATAAAAATTTATTGTCAGATTTTAGAACAACCTACAATGGTTCCACAATTTAAGGCAAGCAAGTCTGATGTCAAGTAAAAATGGATGGATGGTCTTAGAAAAGTGCACATATTATAACTTTTATTGTAATGCATCATGCTGTATTGTAAATATAAATACCAGAAGGGAGAATAGTGAGTGGATAAAAACCTAGTGGTGAGGTTATCACCAGACGGTCTACTGTACTTAATTTAAGTTACAAAGCAGAGACTCAAAGCAGAAGAAACAGATGTCTTCAGCAGCAGTTATTAGGTCTTTCAAGAAGAATGTTATTTATTGTTTTGATTGATTCCTTACTTATGTTTTGCATAATTTGCTTCATCAAACAAATTCAGATTCCTAACTCCACTATGAAGTATTTAGAAGGAATCACTGTCATCGCCTCAGCTTGCTTCTGATGTCATCGCTCAGCCTCCACCTTTCCATCAGATTTCACTGTGTCCTTCTCCCCTTATTCTTTCTACATAGAGGCAAACTGATTAAATCTGTTTTTGTACATCTGTCTCTTCTCTACCTTCAAATTCCATTTTAAGACCTCTGTCTTCTATCAAGTTTTTTTATGTTGGTGCAACATCTTTGGGCATAACTAAGCCTGCTACATGCAGGCAAATTTCTAACTTTACTTATTAACTCCACTTTCTGTAAACTTTCCTTCTCATGTCATATAACCTAATTTCATGTTATCTCTGTTGAGCACCTGATGGCATCATTCTTACTTATGATGAGTTGTACTGACTGTCAAGAGTATGTCACTGAAGAAAAAGTTAATACACCACCTGGTCTTGAAATACAAAATTCCCAAGTGTGGAAGTCTGCCTTTAGCTGTATCTTACCACCGATCTTTTTTTAAAGAGGCTACCAAGTAGTGAAATCCATTAATTGAGCAATCTTATGAAAATATTTTGCTGCAGCTTGCATATGCATACTCAGCACCTCCATCTCTCATCTTCACAGGGCAAAGGAAAGATAATAGTACCCTTTACTACACATGCTTGAAAGATATAACAATAAAATAATTTCTTTACCAGGTCTCAAGAAACTTATCAGTGTTGGGCTTTGATTCCAATGTCATACGCTTCTCCAGTTCAAAGCTGTGAATCGAACGTAACTTTCGCACCAGCGGAACATCTCTGTCTAACTGGGTGGTCTCTGAGCGAACACGAATTGGAGAACCGAGACTCGGCGCGTTAAGCATTCCATTCACTGGCCCATGGCTGTTTTCTTCCTCTGTGGCAGCCTGTGCAGACCATAAAGTAAAAATGGAAATCACTAGGAGTAGCAAAACAGAGGAAGACAAGGTATTGCATGAGGAATATCATTCCAGTTTTTAGCATGTGAAAAGCCAAGTTGTATTTGGAATGGTCCTTAAGTTTACAACGTACTTTATGTAGTTTAGATATGCTCTTCAGCACACACCTACAACAGACAAAATACTAGTAATATACTAGTTCTGGGTAGGTCTGAAAATGGCAGTCCCAAAAACCAAGCAATTACACTTAAATTGACTCTGATATTTCACACCCATCTCTGCAATTTTCTTTAACAATACTCTGAAACCTGGCACTTGGTAGCATCTTTGGTCTGCTTTACAGTCAAGTCCTCTTATTAAAGAGAAGTTAGCTTCCAAGCTATCTTTTTGGTCCTCTGGAGCATATAACACTGTTATAAACTAAATCTACTAGGTACTTCTGTGACTTCAAAATAGGTTTTAGTCCAACCACGTTCCAGCTTGTATAATAACTGAGCATGATTTAGAGCTGGGAAATTATGACCATCTTTAGTTTAGGTATACAGGTATAATTAATAGAAATTGTCTTTGTTTAAACCTTTCTCACCCTTCAGTAAAAATAAAACCAAACAAATAAGCATATTTGAAAATAGGCACCATGCCTTGTTCTTTCCCACAGTGCATTTTTTTCTAGCAAACAAGAAGGGACAGCTTCAAAACTAGACAGCTCTCCTAGATAAAGAACATTTCAGTACCAATACTTCACATTAAAAACATCTTTTTAATCAAGAAACAGGGCTATATTTGTTTGAGGATGAAATACTATGATTGTGAGTAAGGCACACAGGAAGCAATTCTCAGAGACCACTTTTGAAAACAAAGTGGCATTCTCTTTCAAAGATTAGCCCATGAACTTCTGGGTCAGTACAAAGATATAATATCCTACAGAGACAAAACTACCAAGTGAAGTAAATGGATACTGCCAACCACACTACTAATCTGCCAGTTGAAGAACATTAAACTTTTTTTAGCACATTTAGTATCTAGGTTCTGCACAAGCAAGACGCAGGAAATTTGCTTTGGTTTCATTCAGTGAGCAAGAATCAAGACTGTGTCTGAAGAACACAAGCATGAGTAAACGACAAAGCATCTCAAATTATCAGCAAGCTATTTATCAGAGAGACCTGATAAAGTGACACAAGGCTCAAAAGTCTGTCTGTTTGTTTCAGTATATAAAATGTGTTAGCTCTACCATAATTCTGGCTAATCAGTATCATTGCTGCATTATTAATTATATCTTATGTGCACTACAAGAACATGAACCTGTTCAAAGATGGTATTCACATTGCAGATTTGAAAGTACCTTACAGATCCCTAGTTTTATTTTGTTTCTGTTTGCATCCATTTCTTCCCAAACATCTTTTTCCTGAGGACGCTGATGGCCAGGGGATCCAGGTAGTTTCTCTGGTGAGACACCAACTGGAATACCATTCTCTCCATCACTGAGTTGTTCATCAGGAAATACTTCATCTGTATTTTCCCGCAGCAAATCTCCTGGGATGGGAGTGGCATTGGCAATTCTACAAAAGTGGTTTAAAAAAAAAATCAGAAAGGTAAAAATTTTTAAACCCTCACATGCTTACAGAAATTATTTTCTACTTAGAAACCAACCAAACAAAAATTACAAGGAAAAGCATGTTTACGTAGAAAAGTAAATCTTGTAAATTATTTAATACAAAACCCCTTACATTCTGGCTTTCACAATTTATGTTTCTTTAATTTAGGCACATAACAAAAGATGTAAGTCAAAAATCCAATCACTTAAAAGGTGTTTTCTTGAATGTTTTCGAAGGCACTTGAGAGAAAATTTGTTAGAGATCATGTCTGGGCTCAGCTTCACTCCTGACTCTTCTATATTCTTCTATTCAAAAAAATTAATGCCAACTTTCATCATACAGTTTCCTTTACCCAAACATTGGATAGAGGAACAAAACATACTGTGTGAGGAAGAACAATTACTGAGCAAACTAAATGTAGTTTTAATCACTATTCTTATCAAAGTGCTATTTTGCTCCAATTATTGATAATCAAAACATAAGCATAACACTAACAAGACATTACACTTTGATTAAAGTTCTGGAATCCCATTGACTTCAGGCTGAACAGGGCTAAGGCTTAGCTCAACACCTGAAACTGAAGCAATTCTAGTCCTAAAAAGTGAATGCTCAGAAGGTCAATTAAAAGTCATTCTTTTATAGTCACCAAAACTATTAATTGCAGCCAAGACTAACAATAACTAGTGTGATACTTGATGTAATAGTGGGATTGATCCACATGCAAAATCCCTGTCAGCTTCAGTGTGTTCGATAGTGCACACTGTACACCTGTGTAATGCTAAGTTAGATAATACAACCAGTTGGTGTCTTGATGGATATTTACTTTAACTTTTTCTTTTTTTAATTACCTTGAAATACTGAGAATTTAATACATGAAATTCTGGCATTTTTCAGCCTCACTATACTGTCAAAACTCCCTCCTTTGTGAATTTTAGCTAAAAATTGATCTATTCAAGGCCTGGAACAGGCACAGTCTTCGTCCCCACTGATAAACACCACTTATATTCTTCAATCCCCTGAGTATACGTATTATTAAACATCACATCTTATGCAACTTTATTACAGAATGTCTCAAATACCACATTAAATATTATTTTAAACACAACCAAAATCTATTTCCAAATTTCTTACAAAGATCCATTCATTTTTCAAAGTTATAAGGAAACGGTAGCTAGAAGTTTATTCCAGAAAACAATGAGTCTATTTCCAGGCAGTTAAATTTCCAGGCAGTTAAATTTCCAGGCAGTTAAACTCAGGACACATTATTTAGTTTCACAAAATATGATTTAGCAAAGGATGAATGAGTAAATTTATATGCAATTTCCTGGACTATGCTTTTTTTATTGCTATAATTTTAGGACTGCAGTGCTGATCTTTAAGTATAATATAAACTGGAACTCTAAAAAGGGAAATACTTCAAATGCTCCCAAACCTCCACTCATCTATGTATTCAACATTCTGTAGAAAAAAACCCGCTAAATTATGGAGATAATTTCTTTTGGTAGGAAGCCCCTCTGTGACTATTTAAGTGCCCACGATGTGCATACATACCCAATTGCAGCCGGTGTAAGACGAGTGTGTAACTGCGGTGTGGTTGAAGTTGTTGTCGTTGTCAGAGAGCCATCAGTTCCACTCTTCTCCCAGTCAAATGGGTCACTTTCAACAACCCCAAATGTCTTCATGCTGTTGTCAAACACAGACATGAGAAGCTGAAAAATGAAGAAAAAAGTTAATAAGCTTAATTTTTGTCTAAGAGAACAAGTAACTAGGAAATATCCTCCCATAATACTGAAAACAATTTTTAAAAAAAAAGACAGTTCTTTATATTAATCACTTCTCATTTTTCAAGATTTCAAACTCAAGATATACAAAATCCTTTTTTACTTCAAAAAAAGAAGAAAAAAAATCCACTCCATCTGTCTTTTTGTCAGGCATGAGGCAATGATACACCATAGACTTCCACAAAAAGAGAAATACACACACACAGAAGCATGACTACCTTGCTGCAGAATAGCATACAATGGCTCTCCAGTAGAGGAAGAGAAAAGAATACATTTGGTAGCATCAAGAAAACAAGGAAGTTAATGAGATGTAGGGAAGGGTTTGCTATTTCATACATTTCTGTCATTAAGCACCATGTATCATTTCCTTCATCTAATGCTGACATTTATCCCACATAAATGTCTAAGCTTTCAATCCTCGTTTTATGCTATGAGAAAGCATTTAGAAAAAATTGTGATCATGACAGAAAAAGGAACTGCATCTACTTTCCTCTCTTCATGAAAAAACCTGCCTCATTCTAGTCACTGATGGGAAAGTTGTGTCTACATCATTCTCTAACATTTCTACACTTTTTTTTTCCTAAAAGCTAATGTTCTAGTTTTCATCCTTTTTTCCAGCCTAGGATGCTGAAAATTTTTCTACAGTATCCTTGGGCATACCCTTTAGCCACTGAAAATAGATAGGAAGTTTGAACCATTTTTCTTCTACAGAGTGGTCTCACCCATTTAATCCTCACTCTCAAGAACCTTCTATGTGTCACCCATCCCAGTCAGTTCTGTAACCCTATTGAATAGCAGAAAGCCATAGTTCACACTGTCCCTTAGGTACTCTGTTTTATTCTCTGCTTCTTGTAAAACTTAAGCAGTATCTCTGAAGTAATTTTTAAGGTCATTCTCCTTTAGATATTTTTATCAAATTCTGCTATAATGCAAATATAAACTCAAATGCTTAACATCAGGAGGCTGAAGCAATGTGTGCACAAACACCTGAATAAAACAAACATCTGACATTGCCAAACCAAATATGGATTCTGGGGCTTTGTCATGAACATTTTAGATGGTAAACTCTTCAAAGCAGGGATGTCAACCAGGGACATACATACAGTTTTGTTCAGTGCTTACCCATAAATACAAACAAAGAATGATACATATCGAAAGTAGGAACAGCATCTTCGCAAACACAAGAGACAGCAGAGTTTAAAAGACCATTCTCAGTGCTCTATATAAGACCCTTCTCTGGTCTACAGCACATGAACAAGTCTGTGTCATAAGGCTCCGGCTGCAGCTACGCAACTGCAAATGTTCCATGACCAGCCACAGGACTGTAATTACCAGGCTGTCTTCATCATGGAACAACTCTGTCCTGGTATTGTGTTAATCCCTGAGTGCTTGTACTGTGTTAGATATAAATAGAACACAGAAAAAGGTTTTGCAAAAATATGCTTGTGTATATGCTTTATCATTCAGGATACATAACATGAATAAAATATATTTACCAGTCTATAATCACAGTTTGTCCATACAACATCAAAATTTCTGCCATCAGTAATTTTTACCATAGGAAAAAAAAAAATCTGATGCATCTTTATAATTAGGCACACAAATCATCGAAATCTTTTTCCTTGATTGTAAACAACAGGACAATTTCCATGAAAATTTGTAATAGAAAAGAATAAAAACCCCCAGGTATTTATTTTTCAGAATTGCTGAACATTTTCTGTATTTGTAATAAGGAGGGGTTTTTTACACTCAAATTATTGCACAAAAATTGATTTGTTTTGCAAATGTGCAGAAAAATACCAGTACATTTAGAGAAGTCCACTTACTAAAAGGAAATTAGTTATTCCTTGAGATTTTTAATTATTTCAGTTCTTATATATCTTGATTTCTTTGTTAATCTTACCATGCTCAAATCAGGAATCATTCTTATCAAAGTTACAATTCCAGACTTAGTTAGAATTATTTATTTATTCAGTTGAAGCAATTCAACTTGAACACCAACAGAAAACCATTCCTTCTGGTTTTGCTGAGTTAGTGAATTGAACAAATGCACAGAGGCAGACAGGTAGTACAAGTGGGAAGCTAACAGGAATGTGTGTTTCTGAGAGCCAGAGGGAAGGAACATAGGGACAACTTGTCGTGGTATGCTATCAGATCAGTTCAACTTCACCCACAGTTTGTGAGACTGAAAAACCTCTCAAGTCTCTCCCTCCCCGCTTTTCCCAAGCAATTTCTCTGCTGCTTTCCACAAACCAGTATAGAAAAAAGTTCTATATTTATTGTTTAACCATGGTCAACACTGAGTAATACACATTCTACAGCATATCCTGTTGGCATATGTCATCACTGTGCAGAGGCTGCTCATTTCAGCAGGCAATAGTCTCAGACAAAGAAAAATTACTAGTTGTCTGGTGATCTCTGTAGGCAATACTTCAGTCTTAAAAACCCACCATGAGTACATATTGTGCTCTAACTCTAGGTGTTGAGTTCCAACCTTTGGAAAACTGCCAGAATGACTATCACTGAGAGAATAATCTGCTCAATTTAACTTACAGAGCACCCACCAGAGGCTATGATAATAGCACAGCTCCCCATCCTAGCAGAATACTGACTGAAAAGCATCTTAACAATTGTTTTAGAAGCTTAATGGGCTTACACTTCCCAATAGAAAAAAAAAGACATATCTGAACCACAAAGTTTCTGTGGAACTAGATGGTCATTGAATTAACTTTGAGGTGGCACAAATCTTAATAACTACCAAGATTACACAATGAAATCAAAGAAAATCGAAGATGAAACCACATAAAATTCTCATATTTATAAAACAGAAAGACAAAATAGTACAAGTGTTTACCTGGTAATCAGGCTTTGTAAAATAATCTAAATTAGAAATGTGATCCAGAAAGACGTTAAATTCTTGAGGAAGATGTTTCAACATAAGTCTGTGTTCGTACCTTTCTTTAATGGAGCCCACTTGCTCCTAGGAGTAAGTAACACAACAAACATTACCACATCTTCATTCTCTGCTACAACATATTTACATTGTATGTTACAGCCATTCAATACACTACTAGCCAGAAAGACAGGTCAGTACATTACAATACATAGTACTGAGAAAGGCCATTCTACATCAGATAAAAAGATAAGAGATTCTGTCATAGCTCCAAGTACACTTGCAAAATAATGTACAAACTTCAAAGTCAATATGAAAATCCATTTAATTTTCTGCTGTGTTTGTGTTGTGATTGAATGCTGACTGATATCAAGGACTGTCATTAAACGCTCCAACCTTTCCAGAAAATACATTTTAAAGATTTAAATATCATGTTGCATCATCTGAAGTTCAGTCACTTTTTGGTGCTTATTCGGTCATGTAACATGAGTTAATCAAAACCAAAAAGGAGCTGCCACCTATATATCACATTGTCATCTACACAAACCACAACACAGAGTAACCAGGTTTCAGTATAATTTCAGAAGAAGTTGCAAGAAGTAATAACAGGCTGCTTAGATGTTGTTTCTTTGCATACCTCAATGAGGATATATGACTTAAGGCACTGCTGCATATTGCCTGATTCACTTTTGGTCACCAGCAAGTAAGAAATGCCCATTTCACAATCAAAAGAGATAGATGTGATAGATGAAACAGGTGTGATAGGTAAAATAAAGTACTCAAGTGAAAACAGGAATAATGAAATAAGTTGCAAATAGAGACTTACTTTTGTCATTTAAAATATTTTCAATCTAGAGGTAAACCTACTTCCTGCCTAGAACAGTTCATAAAATTTGATTGCTTTGTATACCATGACACTAGGGACAAGAACTACCACTAGAAAACACTGGAAAACCTAATGTTAAAATTAATGAACCGGTGATTCTTAGTGAAATCTTTATCACAGTATTTCCTTGGAATTCAGAAGTATATTTCCCTCAGGGTCTTTCGTTTCACCTCCAGGTTTACCTTGTCTTTTATTTTTCTCCAAGGTAGCTGCCCAACCACAAATTCCACCAACATGTAGAATAGAGACCAAAGGTCATCATGCCGACCCATTTCCTGTGAAAAATAAATATTATTCTAATGCATATTACAAAGACCCAAGACAGGAGGGAAGACAAATTCTTTACTGCTCAAGAGTTGAATTATTACATATAAAATTTAATATCATCTACACTGCAAAACAAGTTTCATTAAATCCAGTAACTATTTTAAGGAAAAACATAAAAGTAAATTTCCACAGAGAAACAACAAAAGTTGAAATGTGTTAAAATGACATTGCAAATGTCTATACTGGGAGAGCCATTTCTTCAGATTTCTTTAGTGTATGATGTTAAGACAACATACTGGACATTATGTACTTCATAAAACACAGTAACATCACCTTTTTAGTTTATTAACTTGCAATACAACTGAACACCAAAGGTAACTATTAAAACCATTATTTCTACATCTAGAACTTTTCTGTCCTCGACTACTGTAAAGTATATTATCCTTTCAGAAAATAGGTAATTTCTATTAATTTCTACATAATAAATGCACAAATAAGAATACAAAAAAGAGGAAATTAATAGTAACTGCATTACTGACTGATTTCAGCTACATGAGATGGGTATGACACAGATTGAGATACTCACTCTGTTTCTGTGAGCATTGATTGATGCATATCGTACCGTTCCTCGAAACCCAGCAACAGCTCGTGGCTGTCAAAGAATAAAAAAGAAAATATTCTCATTGTCAGAAATAAACCCTCTGACAACTTAACTTGGCATCTACAAAGTGAGTAAGGAGCCACAACATATCTCTTTTGAGACTTTTATTTCAGTTTACCATATTTCTATAAGTTCTCAGTGGAAATCCAACTAGGAATCACAAAGTGACATTTGTCACAGTTTTTTAAAGTATGTGATAGTTTTTAAACTATTATCTATTGACGTCAGTATTTGTTCTCCACAGGTACACATCCTGTTTACCTCATTCCTCATCACAGTCATATGGCAGAAATATTCCTCTTTTTCCTCCAATGCTGAAACTATTTCTTAGTTCTAACAATTAGAAGTTTGAGAGTTTAGATTCTGACAGGATCTAAACAATATTCCTCTTTGCTAATATACACCAATATTATGTGGTATGAACATACAAGCAGCCATTTATTGAAATGTGCTAGCAATATTTTCACAAATTATTTTCTGAACTAGCAAACCTATCAATTTTTGAGAAATTCCAAAAGCAGAGTAAGGCACAGATAGGTCTCAAAGCTATGGTTGAGCAATAAATAGCAAAGGCTGCACTACAGGCATCAGTTTAAAATGTTTCTTTCTTTTCTAGTTTCTGAAAACCAACAATTCCTCCCTGACAGCCTAGACAACACAAAATTGTAAGTCAATTGGTGTTTTATAATCACAGAATACATTTTCCCATCCTTCTTTTCTTCAAATAAAACATTACGGAAATAATTATACATTTGAAAACAGTCATCATATTTACAATTTCAAAAAAAAAAAAATCAAACCGTGGTGTTATTACTTTGCCTAAGGCAGATATCCAATCCATGCTACCTCCTTAATTAATCATTCTATATAGACAGAACTGCCAGGACTGCTAACCTTGCTTTTTTTCCACAGTCATATCTTCCCAATCAATATTTCTTTTTGTTTCTTCTAACAATGAACATAGGAATCTTCTCTGACGTAAAGAGGTAGTGGTGATGTGTCTGCTTGCCCACGACTCACAATAATCTTCAGATTTTAAAAAACTTTGCCCAATACATTGGAAAGTCTGGTTTTATATACACACAAACACGACCACAATACACAAATTATTAAGATAAAACACTTCCATCTCTCCCTACCTATACATATATGTAAGTATAATTCTTTCTTATCCACCAACAGACACTAGACAGAACTACCATTTAAATAAATCAGGAACTGTTATTGCTGTCAATAACTCTGCCAACTGAATCCAGCAGGATTATGCAGCAACATCTTTAATAAAGGATTCAACAGCCCCTATAATCAACATCTGCTAGAGTAGTAAGATGAGAGCTGAACCAGTGTTAGTTAAGAGAATACGTTCTAGGATGTTCTTAACATAAGAGGTTCTCTGATGATATTCCATAAATCTTAGGGTTTGCATGTTATCATAAAGTTTAAATGGTGCTTGGAACATGTCATGTTCAGGCAGGACAGACTCAATTGTCTGTCTGCTTTGTTACTGTCTTTAATCTTATATCATCTTTTATCATATACTGAACATTATCCTGCACTGAAACAACACTGCAGTTGGAGAAATAAATTTTTCAAACAAAGCACTTAAATCTCCTTCTTAGTAGTTGTGCAGATTGGCAAACCATGCAAGTAAGAATAATGTAGCATCACTGCCAAAACAATCAAAATACACATAAATTTACAAAAAGATGCAGTTTAATGAATAGCACTTCTTCAGAAGGACACTGAGAGCCTAACTTTAAAACAGTTGAAAATACAAGTTCCATAAATCTTATGAGCATATAGTTTCAGAAGATGGAATTAAATGCTTACTATCTTCAGCCTCTCATATAAATGTTCAAAAAGAATGACTATTCAGTTTCACTAAGTTAAATATTTCCACTCTTCGGAAAATAATGAAAATTATGAAAATCAGGATAAAATTAGGCTTTTATTTCTAGTATAACAACTTCAACTCCTACTTGATAACTAGGACAAAAATGCTTCAGTTGCTGGACAAAGCAATAAGAAAAGACTAAGAAATTTCATATGAAAATTAAATTATGCCATTCAGTTTACAAAACCTAACAATCTGACTTATTCCAGTTCTGTCCTCGGGAGAGAAAAGTCCATATGAGGAATTTCATTGTGTACCAATTCAAATGCCTTTGATTGTTAAAGTCACTGCCACCTCTGGTAGCCCTAAGATGATTTCAATTATCTGAGAATCACCTGGATGGGAAGGGGAAAAAAAAAAAAAAAGAAAAAAAGGCATGAATAGTGCTTCTATCTGTGAGCTTATCTTGAAGTGAATTCTGAATTATTTACTCCAGGATATCTAAATCATTTTACTACGTCTTGCGTTAAAGTATGGTTTCTATGAATCTGACTTAAAACCACATGTAACTACATTATATTTTAAGACACAACTAAATACCTTTTAGTAACCCCTCTGGTCACCATTTAATAGTGGTATTAGGATGCCACACAACAACAATAAAATAATTCTACCATGCCACTATCAAAGTGCATGATGGTTCTGTAGGTTAAATCAAGTTTGACTAATTCAGAATAGAACGTACAGACTTCTCAGCATTTGACGTTTCAGAACTCTTCATGGATCTCACAACATCTCATGAAGCAAAAGAGACATACTACAGGCAATAACAGCAACTTCATGAATGATTCACTGCATTTTTTCAAATAAAAATTCTCCTCTACTATTACTGATCATCTTATTTTGTTTCAAGACACCTCCAAAACATACTTTGCAAATCTTCAACAAAATTGTGCCTTGCTTGGTTCGGATTATGTAAAAAAAATATAAAATTCTAATATAATTAACACAGGCAGTGTCAGGATTGTCTCAGTTTTGATTATTATCACTAAACTCCTCAAATTTTAGTTAAAGTAAATTATTTTGAAGATACATGCACATGAAGCAGATTCAATGACCATGATGAACTTTTCTACTCATAAAGGTACTTCTAAATGTAACCTCAGACTTCTTTGCAGGTGGTTCTGCCCTGCAAACACTTGACAATGTCTCAGATAAACTAGATGCAGGAAAATAGGAGTTCCTAGAAAAGTGAACTATTTCCTCTAAGCACACAGGTTTGCAGATTCCTGGGAGACACTTTGCATACAAACCTGTCTACAGATGTGGCTTCTTTGGAGGGGTGTGGTGGAAGCGAATCACCCTCCTTAGTTCAGTGTCTCCAGTTAAATGCTCTAGTTTTATTGCTCTGGACAACATTGTAAATGTTACACAGAGCAAAAATTTAACTTATTATTGCATTGATGTAAAATAGATAACAAACATGAAAAAATAAACCAATACTGATTCTTTACATTATATCTCACATACACCACTGTTCTCCCTATCCATCAGGCAATGCCTGAGTATTCTTAAGTGTCTCTAGGTTTTGCACCAAGAAGCCAGCAGAGCTGCCACTAAAGTTGAGTTCAAAAGCGGGGGAGTAGGGAAGTAGCCACCTATCTTACCCCTATTTTCCTTTGTTAAAGGCAGAAGAATCCTCCTTTTTTATTTTTTTTTTCTTTAAAAAGTTGATTTCCTAGTTCTTATGCCCACCAGGAATACCAAATAGCTTCAACAATTCACATTCCAGTCCCACCTTTCTGGGGGATATAGGCTTTGCAATCTACTGTAATGCCCAGCATGCTTTAGCACTAGTTAAAAATAAATGAAAAATTTGGGGATCTTCTGAGTAAAGAAAGATGAAGCAGTTCAAATACAATTGCCATAACAATGTATTATACATCTTAATTAGTTTTCACTGCATATACAGCTCTTTAAAACCACACAGTCAGCTCTATCTTAAAATCCACATGAGACACTAATAGTCAAGTACTCACACTTAGAACTCTTTATCAACCCATTTCCTATAGTTATTGATATGACACATTACTTAGATCTACCTAAACAAATGTTGTGATTTCCAAAAACTTATTGCAGCCGTGTGATCCTATGCTACCAGAAGCTGAGTAACAAGCTGAGTTAACATCTAAACAGTACAATTAAATTTCGCTATTGTGAGTTCTAACAGATGTGTGGTGACAAATAAAAATTTAACTCCTACTGTTTGTGCTATAAAGAGCATCACCATCTCTAAGAGAGCAGTATTTGATACATAAGCCAAGCTCCTGAGCTACTCAGTTTTCAATCTGGAGTATTTATTCAGCTAATGTGATGCACTAGCTGAAAACGGCGATCGTTCCAAAGCTGATTCATGTGCAGACAAAAAGTCTGGTGGGCTGGAGATGGTAACAACCTACTAAGTGTCTGTCTCAAACCTGAACTTACTGCAGAGAAAAATCACACAGGATAAATCTGCCATGTGTATTTTTGCTTTGCCCCTTGCAGTGTTTCTTCTTCCTCTTATACCATGAGCTGAAGCAGAAACTGCTGTAAGAGGATGACTCTACATAAACCAGTTATGCTCTGGCAGACAATTTCCCCAGACAGCAGAATATTGTTTTATTTATCTCTGTGAGTCAAAATTTTACAGTTGCTCTGTGCTATGGGAAGTTCTGTGCTCTTAGAAGAGTTCTGAATGGAGAACCAATACCTTAATTTTTAATTGTTTTGTACATAACTTATTAAGTACTTAAAATTATAATGATTACATCATATATTAAAGAGCTGCATAAATCCAGAAGTAGACTATTTCAAGTAGTAGACTTATTTCAACTATGAATGGAAAGCAAAACATCTCAAGCAAGCTAATGTACACAAATACACCCTCTTTCTAATTCTCTTCCCCACAGGGGCAGAAGGGGGTGAGGGAAATGAGTAAGAGGCTGAGGTTAAACCATAACAATAAATAACACATTTTCCTTCTTTTCTTATACTATACAAAATAATTTTTCATAACTTAGCATAGAATTTAGCTCATGGCTCAGAAGGAATTGGAAACTGAAGTTTCCAGTTTGATTTTGGTTTGCCTCTATTTTCATCAGGAAACAAACTTTACTGGACCAAACCATCTGTCTTTCCACTACAGTAGCTTTTAATTTCAGACAAATAGCACAGCTCTCAAAGACTTCCAGTTCCTGCAAATTTAATGAAAATTGGTGATTAAAAACAACTCAAATTAGTAAATTGACACAGAGACAGCTAAAATTCAATTCAAATGGTTCACATCCATCTTAAGAGACACCACTGAGTTGGTCAACCAGCATTAATTTTAGATGGCAAGTAAGTACATGCCTAGTCCCAAAAATGCAACCATGTACTGGTCAGAAATGGAGGGTGTAGTATGAAGCTGCAAGTACAAAGAAATTTGGAGGGCATAAGGGAAGCACAAAACAATTGGAAAACAGTAAGTTTCACCATTCATAGAATAATTTCTTTTAAAAATAAGATCAAATCTCAGCAGAAAAATTATTTCTCTTTTTTTGTTTGTTTGGTTGGTTCTGGGGTTTTTTTAAGGCTTTTACAGCCTATTCCCCTGAGCATCTATTAGCACTATAGAAAATAAAGGAACTGCTGAATCAGAATACAGAAAAGCTATACAGTGCATTTTAGAAGCCTAATTAAGTTTCTGAGTTAAATTGTTTAATGATTGTTTGGAAATACCATATCAATGTTCTGCACACTACAGGATAGGAGGAAAAAAACCCAATAGACACTAATAATTACAAAGTATTCTATTATAATCATTTTTCATATCTCAACTATTTCTCTTAATATCCTTCAGGCAGGATATTAATATTGTGTATTCTGTTTTATTTTTTACCCCAAACGCCAGGTCACAAGGAATCTTATTCTCAAACAAATAACCACACATGATTTTCTAAAGTTTTTGGTTTAACTGTTACAAGATTATTCAATTGACAGGTTACAAAACAATGTCACACCTCATGAAATTCATATATCCACTCTACTTTTGTCACCAAGTCAATTGATAATGCTCTTTTTGCATCTTTTGCATTAAGTCACTGCCTGTCTTTTTGACCTTGTACTATCACACACAAGACACCAGCTGTCTGTCTCCATAACACTGATTTCCTTCATTACTTCTTTGTCAGTAACACAACCAAACTTGCAAGGATCATGTTCAGTGGATGCTGAAAATGCTGCATATATACTCTATAAGATTGTGTCTTAAGTAATATCCCTCTATGTCTTTGAAGAAGGTTATGGCAGACAATAATTACTGTTGCACTGGTAGGTATAACACAGATATATTACAGCTACATAGATCTGTCACTGGTACATGTACCACAGTAATGCACTACTTCAAAGACTTTGGAAACCTAGCAATTTAATAGTTATTGTAATCTCTCTATTAAAAATGCCTGCACAAATCTCTCCAAATTAACTCCCTTGTCTTCCCCATAAAATTATCACTGATTCAGAAATGGAACCTCAAATGACTAATGTCATAATTCTTTCAACTCATGCATATTACTTATATACCAATTAAACACAGGGCTCTTGACTCAGTCTCTTCAGCAAATAACCAATCTTGCACAGTTTCTCTTGGTATTTAAGGGGGAGAAAAAATTAGGCTCCAGTCTTTGATGACTTAGAGGACATGACAGAAAAAATTTAAGGAGCATGTATAGCCTATTTAAAAGACATTACATGTTTACATCTTGCATTGAATGACTGTGATATTATACAGTAATTTCTTTTCTATAGAACTGAAAGTTTTAAAGAAAATATAATGCTATAATATGTCATCTTAGACTCTTCAACAGAACTCCATTTACTGAAACAAGCTTTTTATTTTCAAGTCGTCCACTTTTTAAAAAGCTATCAACTATCAAATGCTTAGCTCAGAATTTAGAATGGAATCTTGCAAACCTCACCTATTTCCAAAAGTATATGTAATGTAGTCTGACTGATGCAAATTCAGTGAAGAAAAGCTGAAAATATAGTTCTAAAAATATTTGTTCTTTAGACCATTTCTTTGTTCTACAGTAGCAAAATGTACAAAATTTAATTTAATCAATATGGAAAGGCAGAACAGACTATTACAGGAAGGGATAATCAGTTTTCCAAAAAATTACTCCAGTCCTCTCTTCCAACACTACTTTTGAATCATTATTTATAAATAAAAATATTTATTTTACAAACAAAGAACATACAGTAAATAGTTTTCAACTCTATTTTCAGGAGTTTACTGCATTCTAATTTGGCAGCTGAATCATATCACATACGTGCCTATTGCTCCTTCTTTTATATTTATTCATGCCATAATAGCTGAACTGATTTTGCTAATTGCAAAACACACAATCAATGTAATAACATTATTCAAATAAATTAAGATTTACACACGAAAATTTTTAAATATTCCTTTGTTTATGAATTCTTGTTCATTCTATGTCCTTCTTGATTTACAGCAAGTTCAGTACAAATTTATTACTTATTTTTAATGTTTTACCGTCCCAGTCTTGAATTTTTGCACAAAGTGCTGAAGAGAAGCAAAGAGAGGTGGTTGTTTAGGAGGCTGGTCTCAAAATACATAAGGTTTCTATGTCCACAGAAAGCTGGTAACAATGAAAAATTGGAAGAAGTTGAGCTTTGTTTAGAAGAAATTCTTTACTCAGAGAGTGGTGAAGCACTGAAACAGGTTGCCCAGAGAGGCTGTAGATGCCCCATCCCTGGAAGTGTTCAAGCCCAGGCTGGATATGGCCCTGAGCAACCTGGTCTAGTGAGAGGCATCCCTGCCTACAGCAGGGAGATTGGAACTAGATGATCTTTAAGGTCTCTTCCAACTCAAACCATTCTATGATTCCATGTGTTCAGTGCTTCTTCACACTCATTTCTGCCTTTGTTAGACAAACACTGAAGAAATTTTTAAAAATCAGATTTTAGGATTGCTCAGTTATAGACATTTCACCCTGGGAACTTCTCATGCACAGGTCTTCTCATGCACCGTGTAACCATTCATGCAGAGGTGTCCAGTATATCATAGCTTTTAGACAATTGATGAGAAGGAAAAGTAACATTTTGTCACTTCCTTGTTCCAAACAATTATGTTGCAAGATAATTGTGTGTTCATTCAAAGAAATAAGATATAAAAAGTCTACTCTGCAGAATTTCAGTATGTAAAAGCCTCTAAGGACTATTATACAGATAGGAACTTAACATGTTTTTCTTCCTCCATCATAGAATCATTTAGCTGGGAAAAACCTCTAAGATCACTGAGTTCAGTCATTAACCCAGCACTGTTAAGTCCATCACTAAAGCATGTCCTCAAGTGCTACATCCACATCTTTTAAACACCTCCAGGAATGGCGACTTCTGGGCAGCCTGTTCCAGTGCTTGACTATCACCCCTCTCATAGTATTTCTATGATAGCAAGGAGGAGAGACTGGTGGTGTTATCAGTTTGGTAGAGCAGTAATGAAGAGAACCCTTTGCTGAGCTGGAGCAGATTAGCCTTTTGGGAGAACTGGAAGGTTCTTGAGAGATTCTAGTGCCATGCCTGAATAGTCACATAGCTCTTGCTCCACATCATAGGGTACCTCCATGATAAGCTTGAGAACGCATGCTGAACTACTCAAATACATGTGTTTTTCAAAAACAGGTTAAGAAGAAGATAAAACAGGATTATCTTCAGGTTCAAACTGTTCTTTGTGACATACCATGTATGGTAACATAGCACCTACAGAAACACTTCTTTGTCATGTTCATCACTTGCAGCCAGGACAGCAGTCTAACTACACAGCAGTGCAACTATTAATGAGACATGACTCCAGTAAACTCTACTCACACAAGAGTATCAGTGCAACAAGGAGGCTTAAGAGAAGTTGTTGCAATAACTGGTAAGAAAATAAACAAAGGATTGATGACAACTTTATGAGAAGAGAGAAGGCATGTGGATAAATTTTAGAGAAGTTTACAAAAGTTTCAGTGAGCAAATAATAAGATTTAGTTACAAGTTGCAGGTAAAAATGAAATTAAGAAAAGGAGCTCAAAAACTGTATTTTAAATTTAAATGAAAATATATGTTAAATATGAGACAGGCAGTAAAGCTGAGGAAGATGAAAATATTTCAAGTGGAAAAATAAGTACGATTTTCCTTGTTTAAGTACACACATGCAATCCTCATTTAATCATATCCCTGTATAACAGACTGTTAGGAACTGAGACACAACATGACTGAGAAAAGACAGCATAAGGTAAATGCTAGCAAAAAAATGCTTTTTAACAGGCTGAAACAACTACTGAACAGTACATTTAACAAAATGACATGGACCCTCTAGAACCAGGCTTTCAACAGTTTTAATCAGGTATGGAAGAGAAGTCTGTTTAGACTGCTGAACATATTTTAGTCAATTATTTATAAAATGCTAGATGTGGTGCACTAAGAATTGAAATGGCTCCCTGGAACTTTTGAGTACTATTTAATTATTTTCTATGTAACCCATTGCCATTTAATAATGTTCGCATAAACATTTCCTAGTTGTCCTTGGATTTTGCTTTAATCTGTCACTCAAAACAGAGATGTTTCAAGGAACAGTGTATCTTCCTGCCCTTTAAAACTAAAACCTGATCAGTTGCACAGTTTTCTGGAGTTGACCACAGTGCTGCTGATCATTTAAACTTACTAGGTGGTCTCATTTCAATCCAAATTTTATTCTGAATGCAATGTTTAGTAACTATTCTTGAACAACTTCCAGTATACAGACTCTTATTTATAATAAATTCATGCAGTCAAGGTATTATTCAGTAGTTACTAACACAAATCCTTAGATTAGCATTTGCACTTAGGCAAACAAAGAAAACTGTACCAGTTTTAATCAGTACTATCTGTGGACCACTTCTGAGTCTTTTTTCTCTTAAAGTTATATCAATGTTTGCTATAAAAACATTGATTGAAAAAAAGATTAAGAAGCATATATAAGCAATCCATCTTTAAACAATCTGTGAATCCAAATTGTCTTCAGCGAAGACAAAAGATTTGCAGTGATCATTTTGCTTACAGCAGTATAGCTTCACCCACTGCTCCTCTAGTTCTTAAAATCCCACTATCCCAACTTTTTCCCATCATAAAAAACATTTAATGGATACAGCTTCCACTCTTTCAATACCATAAAAACAATGTTCTCTTCCAAACACAAAAATAAACAATCTGCAATTCTTCTGCCAAGATGACAGGAGGTAAGGCAGAATAAGATTGGAAGTGTTTTCGAGTCTTGCTCAGCAATCAAGATAATCCAGAATATTATTAAAAAGAAACATCATGCAAATCAAATGTATAACCATTCCCAAATTTTCATCAGTAAAACATAAAATGAAAATATGAATATACAAGGAAGTTATACTTTCAGTCCCTGTACTTAACTGAAGTACAATAGACTTCCAAAGCTTTCAAAATGGATATAATGCTCTGCTTTGTTATCTACCAACACATTTCTGTGCAGCATTCTGTGCAGGGTTGGGTTTTTTGGGGGGTGCTGTTTTCATTTTTTTATTGGTTCTTGTTTGTTTTGGGATTTGTGCTTGTTTTGTGGTTTTTTTTAAGAATTCAGCTTCTTAAAGTACATTTCTAGGACACCACCTGTCACCATAAAGTGAAATTTGAAGATAAAACCTCATTTGCTGGAAAATCCTCAGGACCTGAGGGCACTGAAGAAAGGCAAAGAGCACTTAGCTGATTTTGTACATAAACGCCTGAACAGAATAACATGTTCATTGTTTGATCTGAACAGATTTGTAACTGCTTCCCTAGACAATAAAAAGACCTAAACATTTGCATTCACAATTGCTTTCACTGCATTTTTCTAAGGGCCAGACTGTACAGCAGCTGGCGTATCTTCTGCTTTAGTAGAAGTCAGAAACAATTTTTTTACTCACAGGTCACCAGTAAAGAGCGTGAGTAATGCCTCAGAAAATTTTGGTGGATACACTATTGTCTTAGGATTGGAATACTTTTGCTAGTGTTCAGAGAGTACGTTTTGTGACTGATCTAATATAAAGCATATCAGAAAAGAACAGTGCTACATTTTTTAACTGTTCTAAAACCAGGACTTCCCAGCTTGGTAATGTTTAAGATTTCAAATTTCCAGGCTAAAAAAAATAAAATCTGCAAACCTTCTTAACGTATATTAAAAAGAATGCAATTTCTATTTTTTTACTTATTTGCAAATAAATACAGGAAAATTTAGACGCTTGAAATTAAGGTCATGTTAAAAAAAACCTATGACAGTGAGAACTCTGATGCAGCTCTTTATTTTGTTTAAATAACAACTGAAGGATGACCTAAAATCTAGTCATTCAGAAGGACAGGAGAAAGATGGGGAGATGGGGGAATGCAGTCATAAGGTAACTCTTCCTTTGACCTAAAAAGCCTTATTTATCAAAAATACAACAGTTCCACACACAAAAGAGTCTCCTCAGAACACATTTCAACCCACTAATCAGAATACTCTCAAAGAGGAAGCCCACCTTCCAAACTAAGCACCAAATAGGACAAAAAGGAGTTTTCACCTTCAATGACCTTTAGTGGGTCCCAGTCATCAGACACAGGGGATTGATTGGCTGTGGATCTGAACAATTCTGTAGACTGCCAGTCAGTGAAACCTGTATACTGAGTAGAAAAACACTGATGTTTGAGATAAAAAGGTTTTATCTAAACACCATCTACTCATGGATAGTTTTTTAATTGTTACTCTCTAGCTTTGTCACATCAGCTTGCATACATTACACTACTTTCTTTGTAAAACAAATATAATGCAGTTTTTTAGAATTTGCAATCCACAGAAAAAAAAAGACCACAAAACTCAGGCCTGTGATAATACATGACATTTGAATTTGTAGATTTTTAAAGAATTATGACCTAAAATTATTTTTCACAGGTTAATCTAACAGCAAAGACTACTGGCTTCTTTTTTTCTTTTATTTTGTTTTCTTTATATTAAATTTAATAGTACCTCAAAGAACAGCTGTGGTTAATGTTCACTTTAAAACAGGAGTGATGACAACTGCTAGCTGCAGTACTGATGATGTTAAGAATGCAAATGTCCTTCAGATTTTGTCCCTCAAGGTTTTCTATTTCTGTACCACAGCTGACACCTTCACTTTCCATTTTCACCATGTAAATAGAGACATGGAAATTCAAGGCTGTATGAAGTTAGGTTTACATCCAAAAAAAATAATTTATTCTTTGTCTCAAGAAAAAAAAAGAAAAACCAGATGCTAGTACTATTTACTTTGGCTATCTCTAAGACAGTGGCAAACAAAATGGTAGGTATTATACTCTTGAAAAGCAATAAACAGCAGAGACTATGAATCTCAAATATACTAAATTTGCATCCTGCTAAATGTATTTACTTGATGATTAGAGTCTCCCCACAATTAAATTCTAATTATCCTGCTTTGGAGTAATCAATTCTTATCTACACTATTAATTCAATTGTTGGTTTTCTCTCTCCAACAAAATATTTGCTTGCCCAAGTTTCATCCTTCTGTCTTTCAAAAGCCTACATTATCCTCAGAAGTTTTTGGTCTCCTTCCCACACTAAATTTTCTCTCTTCTAATCTTTTCCCTCACCAGACAAGGCTCCTCCCACCCACCAGTGTTTCCTTATTAACTTTCACTCTATAATTTAATTCTACCTCTGCGCCAAATACCTGTATCCTAATAATGTCCCCAACATGTAAAATTTAGTTTCAGAAGCCTATACACACACATACTATCGTTCAATTTTCCATATTCTTCATCCCATTCCCAGCTACACATGTAACACTGTTCAAGCTTTCACAAAAGTATAATTGCTCAAAATATCACAGAATCACAGAATATGCTGAGTTGGAAGAGACCCACAAGGATCATCGTGTCCAACTCATAGCCCTGCACAGCACCATCCCCAAGAGTCACACCAGGTGCCTGAGGGTATCATCTGAAAGCTTTTTGAACTCTGTCAGGCTTGACACTGTGACCACTTCCTTGAGAAGCCTGTTCCAGTGCCCAACTACCCTCTGGGTGAAGAATGTTTTTCTAATACCCAACCTAAACCTCCGGATTATCAATGCACACAAATCAAAGAAGAGGGGAAACAAACAAATAAAAAAACCAACAAAAAAACCAAAACAAAAACCACAAACCCAGATCCAAACCTACCCACTGTAAATACTGAACTATATGTTAATAGACCAAACACATCTCCAAAGACCTTATCTGCAAGAGTTATACCTTTTTCTATTTGTGTGGCACAATAGATACATTTCATTTGCACTGTAAGACACATAATGCTGGTACTACCTTCACCTAGTATATGCCATTTGCATCTAAGGTCTTCTAAAAACAAAGAACTTCTAGATCTTTAGCTAACAAAACAAGGCTAAGTAAATGGAACAGAAAATATAAAATTACATATGCTTTCCTTTTTAAACAAGTGTGAATTATTCTACACCCTTCCAAGTAACACTATGATACACATTTGTCATTATTTTTCTTTCATCTTTCAGAAACTTACAAGCTGCAATAAGTGTTTGTTTCTGCCTTTTAAGTTCTAACCAGGTTATAATGTCAGGTCATACTTAATGAACTGCAGCACTTCTCTAATGTCTTCAACATATTCATATATTTTACAAATATCTTATTACTGAGATACAACAGACATATCTCTCTCTCTTTGAAGTTAGCTCCTCACAAGAGTCATTCAGACAGCTGCAAGACAAGACAACTTTGTTGAAATTAATCCATTTCAAAATCAGCAGTTAAAAATGTTTTATTATCCAGTAGTATATCTGAGAAAGTACTATTTGTAGCATGAAAAAGAGTGCAAAGCTTTGTTTTTGCTTTATATTTTATGTTAATCTATTTTCCTTTCAGTTTTGAAGATTCATCAATTGAAGTAGACTGCTGTAGTAAAATGACACTGTAATAAGAAAATTGCAACTACAACTAATTAATTTTAAGACTAACACCTGGAACAAATGGGAAATTGTCTGTGCTGACTGAATAACCCAAGAGAATGTAAAACCTCTGGGTCCTTAAGATGAGCAGTAAAGGTATCACCTTTTGACTGTATGTTCAGACAACTCTGGGGCAGACTAATAAACCTTGAACACATTTTCATTATGTAAAACCATCCCTCAAAATACTCCTTAATTTCCTGAAATGAACCCTTAACCCTGTTTATAAAGAGAAGTAATATTTTCCCATAAAGAAAATGCTGAATTTAAAATCACAGACTGGATAATGATTATGGAATACCAGAAAAGATTAGTCCTTTTCTAACAGTTGTTGTATTACATTTATAACCAATTCTAACCCTCTTCACCAACTTCACAACAGATTACTAGCTACACAGTGTAAAAGGAAGACTTAGAAAGTTCATGCCCTTTGTAGGAAAAGGAATAAAGACAGCTACAACTAAAATATTTGGGAAATACACTGGAATTATTTTCTGAAATAGAGTTCTGATATCACTGAATGAAGAAATTATATAGTTCTAGAGAGAGGCTTTAAAAGGCTATTTCAGCTGCAGTGGGGGAAAAGAAGCTTATGTAAAAAAGCAAAAAAGGCAATGACAGAAGTTCCAGGGAAACCAGGAAGAATAAGGATAAAATTTGATACTAGTTTTTATAAACACAAAACATACGCTTCTAAGTTTATGGCAATATATGCCCAGTTTTAAAAACTGGTGGAATTCATCTGCTCCTTAACTTCATGACATCTTTTATATTGAAAGCCTGAGTCAGATGGAATGGATGACCCAAATAATATATCATTGGCTAGGCCCCAAAGTTAATAAATGAGGAAAACCTAACCAATGATTCAGATGAAATGTTTGTTTCCCTTCTTAATTATTTGTGTCCCTCAGTTATGTAAAAATCAGTGCATCCTGCAGCAGTAGTTCACATGAAAACTGTTGTCGCTTACTGACTTCAAAAGCTTAAGCTTTTCATGAAAAAGGGATTCTGATGGAATAAAGACAGCATTAATACCTACAGAAGCAGTTTCCTAGATTCCATCATACTCTTGGTGGATGAATTACAATATATCCCCTTGAAGTTTTATTTTTTCCTTTCAAAATCAGCATTACTGTTATCTGGCTGCTGCAAACCAAAGGTCATTTTAGATAATCTAATCCAAGTGTGAAAAATCATGCTACCACAAATCCCACTGGAGGAAAAAAAAAAAAGTGAAATGGGCTGAAAACTGCTTGCTCCTCAATTATTTAAAAAGATAGTCCATATGTGACACTCCAAAATGCAATGAAAAACACAGTAAGCACTACAAGTGTTGCAAATCCTTTTTTTTTTTTAATACTACCTTCTGAGAAGCTTTTTATATTAAATCTGCATTTATCAAAACAGTATTCGGATAGAAGCAGCTACAACTGAATGGTGCTAAATCACCACAGAATTTGACATTGAACAACACCTCTGAAAATGATGCTGAGATGTTTTAGGAAATGACAGACATGACAGGCATCTCTGAGAGATCCTTGAACTATGGCATGGAATTAGTTCAGATGGCTTTCTCATTTTATTAGTTCTCTAATTTGCCATTCTTTCAGGTAAGAAGTCTAGGGAGACACCGTAACTCCTCAGGAAGAAAATGAACTGACAACAAACAAACTTGTCTATACCAAACAACAACAACACAGCCTGCTGTGGTTGAACCCCAGCTAGAAACCAAGCCCCACACAGCCACCTGTCACTCCCCCACCAGCAGGATGGAGAGAGAATCAAAAGCAAAGAAACTAGAAAGCTCATAGGTTGAGATAAAGACAATTTAACAGGGAAAACAAAATTAGGGTTATGAAAAGCTAGTAGTCAACCAATCTGCTTTAACTATGGTTTTTGCCAATAGAGTACTAGGTTTTTGGAGAACATGCTTTTACATTGTCCTGGGTTATTTGCAATATCTGCTGAACAAATCCAATGAAGCTTAGAAGAACAGCCTTAGGGAATAGCACATAGCACATTAAATGAAAATATTAATAACTATTATTAGTAAGCAATGCCAACAGCATGGTTGCTCTCTACACAATAGCCATTTCTAACTATTACGTACAAACAAACCACTGTCTTTCTCCCCACCACCACTGCACTCGATAAATATGGGTTACACTGTCAAAAAATTCTAAACAATTTAAATTGAAGATTTGCTTCAGTTACGCTGTAGGGCACTGCAATGAAAAACAAAAGGCAAGAGGTGAGTTTTTACAAAAGAAGGAATGGCAGAAATATTGAATTTTCTGTTGTTATCACCTATTTGTTTCTGAAAATGCTACCATTGGAGTGTGTATACATACAGAATCTTGGAAATTGTTTTCTCTTTGAAATTACAGGTCAGTTCAAAAAACATTAGAAGCAGCCAAACATACAGAACACGACAAGAACACTAAGAAATAATAAAATAAAAAAAGAGAAGTAAAACTACTTAAAATGTTTAGCTCACCTTTCCAACAGCAGCAGCCACTCTGTTGGTCTCCCCTGCTCTTTGTTTTCATTGCAGTGTCCAGCATTATGGCTGAAGAAATAGAGTACAGCAGAACCCCGCTAATTTACCTTACTAATTCAGATACCTCATAAGCTGCACACAAAAATCTGCCACTTTCCCAACTTCTTATGCAAAACAACAGTGAAAACCTGGAGAGATGTCTTCTACCACTCACATCATAATTATTGACTAGTACATTATTCAGTATTACCATCAAAATGAAAACTAAACTAGCTTAATAAAGAAAATGTTTCTTTTAAACATCACCACGTACCATGGCACTGACTTGTTCATTTTCAAACTTTCAAATTACCAAAATTAACTGCCCATCAGTGAATTAGGGAGGTTCCACTGTACTTAAAATTGTAATTTCCTCATTGATATGCTTTTATCTACAATTTTCTTCAGATTGTTTGCATTTGGAATACAGTAACGACACTTAACTATGTCCTCTTATATATTATAATTAGTGTCCTATCACTGTTTTAATGATTCAGACTTTCACTTTCAGAAGATTATATATATTCACTTTAGTGTGATATATATAAAAAAAGTCTGACTTTTTTTTTCCTCCTCCTAGTTGTTGGGGTTTTTTAAACACAATATAGAATACCAAGTGAAATTCAGCTCTGGTATATTACTCTGATAATTAATGAAAAGCTGACAGATTATCCCAAAATATCATATATGTACACCTCTGCCTCAAGCTGAAAATCAGAACCTGAATCATTCCCAACTGCCAGTCTTTTAACATAATCAATAAATCACATGGCATTTCTGATCTGGAATAGTGTTTGTCAAGCTTAGAACAGTTACCAGTTCAGTGCAAATCCCATACTTCTCCAGAAGAAAAGAGAGCATACTACCACATTCAAGTATTCGAATTTCAACTGTGAAAAAATCTTACTGGTCTGACATCCCCACATGAGTTGGTAAATTGCCGTGCCAAGCCAAAATCCAGCATATAACACTTCCTACAGGTGCTAGGAAAACGTCCCATTGCGAAGTTTGACTAGGAAGAAAAACAAATACAGATAGATAAAAGATACATAGACACAGGTTTCAATATGTTCGCGTATTAATGCAGTAACACAATCATAGAAAATTCATATTCTCCTTCTGCATCCTTCCTTCTATATTTTCACTTTTATCGAACTCCCATTAAATTTGAAGAAAACCTTGGTAAGAAGAGCAGACATCCAACTTAGCACACCTGAACAGTGGGTTATATTGTCTGACAAGATTGTCATCTTACTTTGTCACTTAGAATATATTAACTTTTAGCAAGAATTTTCCAATCATGTCACCCGCTCACATATATTGACATCTCACATATATTGGGCATCTCAAAAAACTACCAACCAAATTGCCAACAAGTTCGTCTAAATAAATGCACTAATATCTTACATGCAGAATACAAAATATGGGATGCAAACTGCCTTTTCCTGCCATGGATGGAGAAGGAAACAGGTTTTAAAAAAACAGACAAACAAGCACAGAAAAACAACAAACAAAACCAACCGAACACTGAAAACAGTGGAAAGTCACTGAAAACTTACATAGGTTATTAATTCTAAAAAGTGTCAGTAAATTTCCTTGTTTGCCCTAAGGATTAACATTCTGTGTTAGCCCTTTAAAAAAACATCACTACTAGTTTATGATGTTTGAACATGGCTGAATCAGTTCAAGTCTCTCTGCATCAAATCCCCTTAAAATGGATTACATGATATAAAAAAAATAGAGCCAAAAACAAGTTCTGTAAATAGAATTGAAACCACACACCTGAGCAAACTGGAAGCTTAACACAATTAACTCTAGGAAAACTTCTTTTTCCACTAAGTGAAACAGCAGTACCATTCTAAGTAAATCTGAAATTCAAAACTGCTTCACTATCTGTAGTTGAGGGTAAAAACCAATCAAAACTATGAATTGAGTGTGATCAACATTATTTTTTAATGGAATAGAATTTCAGCATTGCTTAATTGATCACAAGGAAAAAAAAAAACCAAGCAGGACTTCAAGATTTCAGCTCAAAGCTTGCTTTTAGCATAATCTGTCTAGAAGAGGAATAACAGAAGAACAAAAGAACTTGTATTTTCAAGCCAGGAAAACTGCATACTAGAAAGCAATCATGTCTTCTTTTGCATCTGTGAGTCACAACATAACTTGTAAAGGGGAAAAAAGATTACTTCTTTAATGAATCAAATATATTACCTCACAGTGCTGTTTATCCTGTCTCAACCTTGAAATGTTGGGGTTTTTTTTCCTTCCCCTGATCAAACTCTCCACTTTCATCCTATTTGAGTCCAAACTCCACCAAGATACAGCTAGACAGAAAATAAGATGTCCCCAATCCATTCTGCCAGCCATAAGGGAACAACACATTTCCCATTCAAAACTTCTCCCCTATTTCACTTGACATTCCCTGCCTCTATGCCCTTTCCCTATTAAATGAAGTCTTAAACAGGGATGGTTCAGGGAGAATACAAATTTTAAAACAGTAGCCAGGAAGAAGTAATGAAAATTAAAATTTCCTAATGCACAGAAACTTATCACAGGTTTTAGGTAAGCATCATTCAGTTGACAGGAAGTTTAGCTACTGTTGTCAGATACAACCAGCCATATGTGCATCTATCAGAAAACAAAAAATTTGCTTTTTTTTTTCTCATTTACAAATTTTGACAGTTCAGAGTTCTAATCATATTTTAAATACACAGCAATATTAAAAAGAGGTGACACAATTTCAGGAATAAAGTCAAACCCAGAAAAAATGGTAAGAACAAAAGCTTGATACTATCAGCAAGGCACTATCCTCATGGCATATTGACAACAGATTTTATTAGAATTGCACAATAAAAAAATAGCTTTCTCTTACAGTCTGTCCTTCCTTTCCTTATCTGTTAAGAATATAATAAATACAAAAAAATTGCTACTGAAGGGCTTACAAATACACCCTACATTTAGTATCTGTACTTTTAGATTTATTATATGGCAATATTAACTGCTATTAGTCAAATACACTATATCACATCTCATGGCAAATACTCTTGATTTACATGCTGCTACGGAAAAGAGTTGGAAGTTTCAACTACAGAAGATCGCAAGGAGGCCTAAATTAACTGGGGACAATGACAACAAGGACCAAAGTTATTGTTGTTGCATTCCAACATTAATTAATAGAAAAAAATCTGTCCTATCTGATGATTTAAGCTTCAATTTCCTGTCATTTTTGCATTTTAGCATCTAGTATAGAACGTATTCAACCTATTTATACAGCTGTCTAACGACCACATCTTACTTGCCTGTTTTGATTTAATGGGCAGACTTACTGGTTTTATGTCCCTGTGCAGGAATCCCACAGAATGAATACTTTCAATAGATTCCAAAATCTGCTTCCCAAGCCGCAGAGTGGTACTAATGGTGAATGTTCCTCGAGATTGGCTCCGACGCAGGTCTGCCAAGTTCCGACCCTGATTAAATCAAAAGGACATTTTCATAAAGAAAAGACTAAAGCCAAGATTCACAGATGGTGTAAAATCTTCCTACTTCTTTAGCTGTTCATGGTTAACCATGGAATACTCTCAATACCTATTTTAACATTCAAGGATAACACATCTCACCTAAATGTAATGACTATATATCCCTGAGTATCTCCAACACTAAATTTAGAATCTGTTTTTGAAAATATGAATCTTACTATCACTCTACTCCTAAATACATAGAACAAACTAATCTTTATTAGAAGACTAGTACAAACACTATTAGTTAATATTGTATCTGTGGCACACCTGAAAAAAAAGCCACTCAGAAAATGCTCACAAAGACTTCTTTACACCCACCTCTTTAAGGAAAAGTACATAATTTAATTATACATTACATCAAATAGACGAAAAATATACTATGTAGGAAATGCAATCCCATAATATCACAAAACTGTTCGTTTGTCAAAAGAACAGATGACCAACAGTATGAACTAGAGCACACTTTTTCTAGTATTCATATTCACCAAGATGACAAAGGACAATAATCCCATAACCTTCAGTGTTAATCATCCATTTTATCCCTTTTTTACAGGAACAAGTCTTTCAGCAAAGTGAATTAAGTGTTTTCTCTTATGTGCAAAGGGTATTTGTTTTTCACTTTTATCAAAAAAGTCAAAAAAATGCAAAGACAAATATAAAACATTTTTGACTATCTTCAAGTGAAGACTTAAAAGGAAAACAAATTATTTCAGAAGACATCACAATTCACTCTTTCTAAAGTCAGGTCTTTCTCAGGATGCAAGTTTTCTCTTTTTTGACAGAATTATGGAAAGGATATAAAAGCATAAAAATATAAGAATATGCTTAATTTAGGTTTGCTCACTACTATGTGTTCATGATCTTTGGGGTATTTCTTTTAGTTACGCATCCTCTAAAATTTTACAAGTATTTTCATTTATGCTTGGCTAATAAACCAAAATACATAAGCAAACATTGAGCTCTGTTTGATACACTGACCTGCAACTGCATGACCACATAGTTAAATCTGTCATTCCGTCCACATCCAATGAATCTACAGACATGATCTTTTCCTGAGAGAAAAAAAAGCAAATTAGTCAATAATAATGAAATTCTGTGGTTTATTCCTTTAAATACCTAGCCAATTACTTAAAAAGATAGTTATATTTCTTTAGAGATGTTCAATAAACTAAGCCTCCCACAATTCAACCAAAGTTAGTTCTACCTGCAATTAAACAAAAGCTTTTTCCCATAATATATGAAGCTCTATCACAGACATCACTCTTCCATGAGAAAACATGCATGACAACATGCCTAAAGGTCCAAAAACTTGATGTATTTTGCACTGGAGAAGGTTATTTTCTTACAAAGCTGATGGCTTGTTATAGACAATATTCTGAGCCACCATTCCTCTTTTCTATAAGCTGCAGCTGCCATGAGGAAAGAGAAAAGTAGTAGTTACTTGTTGGGCTATGTTTTGTATAAAATAATTGTAGAAATTGTAATTCAATAAATCCAATTTATCAACATCTTTTTTCTAGAATACGATCTTTGTTATTTAGTTATAAAAGATAAATTCAGCTCAGGTACACTGAAACAGAGGAAAAAATATTATAGTTTTGTTTAAGCTGATTTTCTTTGAAGCCTCTTCCTGTCCTAGGAGCAAACTGCAGAGGAGATGAAGACTGGTCAAAAATAATCTCTTTACTGTGCTGCAGTTTTAAGTCAAAACATAAGACTGCCCAGTAAATAAGGAGAAAAAAGGAAGCCAAAGACTGTAGTAGGGAAACAGAAGGGGAATACAAATTCATTGTCATTTTAATATCTGTGTTCACTGACTTGGAGAGAAGCTGGGACCCCTCATGACCCCACTCTGAGACAGAACAGGGAACTGTAGGGTTTATGTCCCTCAGGCCATTTACCTTCCTTTCTGACACCGTGAAAGCTACAGCCAAAAGAAAGTTGATGGTCTCAAGTGGTTACTAAAGATGTGTAAAATTTGTGTCATCTAAGGTTTCTTTCACGAATTTCTTTACCCTTAGGATCACCAGACTGTGGGGGGGGGACGGGGGAGATAAAAAAAAAAAAAAAAGGTGAAAGGAGAAAGGCTACTAAAAAATGAAAAAAAACCCCATTACTTTTTTCAAATGACCCTTGTGGCTAGCTACAGATCTAGGGGGACTTTTTGCTACTACTGCACTCGCTGCACTCACAGCTCCATCAAAATCCTACTTGACCCTATAGCTTCTGAATATTCTCACTTCTCTTGACAGAAGAGTGGTTGTCTGTTTATTGCTTCCTCAGGAAGCTTCCTGCCACAAACAATTAAATAAGAAGAAAGGAAGAAAATGTTATGGGATTTATCAAAATAATTTATTTTAAAAGAAATCTCTACAATTTCTGCAAATACATAAGTACTAAGCTATTAAGTGTCACTGCTTTTCCTCCACTTTTTTCTTCCACCCATTCATTTAACTAAGACAGGTGGTATTACAGACAGTATAATTTTATAAAGAAAAAGACTTAGCAGCAAATTTGTCAAGATGAAATTTTGTATATTCATTGCTGCAGTTTCCAGTTAACGAAGTCTCATCTCAAATATTTATGATTCATTTTACATCCACTGTGGGTATGCTGAAGGAATATCTTCAGAGAAATGTATATTAGTCAGATTTTATCCATCAAATTCAGAAAATGTCCAAAATGTGGTTAGGTCAGAGAAATCCCACTTTAACTGGAGCACAAATTCAGTTTGTGTGGTAAATTCTCTTAAAACTAACTTCTATAAAAATCTGAGGAAAGAGAAAAGAGAGGTGAGGCCTGTACACCTTATTCAAATAGAATGATCCTTCACCACTCCAGTGGAGCTACAGACACCTACTAGAGCCTTACACACACTCATTTTCCCTCAGCAAGAAAACAGTCTTTTCTCACACTTGTGAGCTACATGGCTGGGGTGCAGGGGGAGAAGATGATGGTAACAGGCTGAAGCAAACAACTGTGCCCTTGAAAAACCTCCTAGGGAGGGTAGGAAGCCTACACACCATTCCCCAGGCTGCTGCAGTGAATCACTGCAGTGAGCTGTAGAGCCTACACCAGCCCATCACTAAACTATGCTATGGAGCTGTAAATGAGTGAGGGAGAAGTCTGTAAGGTTGTGTGAGACAGAAACCAACTGAGTGAGTCTCACTCTGAGTGAGATGTGATAAATCTGTCTCCTCCCATCTGACTGTGGGAACAGATGGCCTAACAAGATGGTTAAACAAAACAACCATCTGTTGCAGCAGAGTTCTTTTTCTTAAAAAAAAAGGAAAACCAGCAAGCCTAAAGAGTTAAACAGTATTCTGCAACACTAATTACATGAAAGAAGGGGGGGAAAAAAATAAGATGTAATTGGTGACTAAGCTGTAATAAATGGCTACATCAGTGAACATACTCCTCCTTCATAATTAGGAGAGAAGTCAGATGACTACTCACACATTTAAGCATGTTTTGCTAGGTCAGAGTCTTAAAAGAGCTTATTTGAAGTTTCTCACTATTCACTGTACTGTATACCCACAAAGTTATTACTCATTTTACCCAAATAATGAATGACCACACTGTTTTAATTTCCAAAATTTCTGAAAGTAAAGAATAATAAAAACTAGTACATCCCCGCACTTCTGCCAGCAGCTGTTCTCATTTCAGATTCTAATATAGATACACTCAAAAGCATGTGCATAACCCTAAGAATGTGCCTAGCTCTAGCTAAGACTGGAAGAGCTGTTCTGCTTAATTGAGACATATTATATGTCTTTTTTTTTTCCTAAAAACCTGTTTTTTCGTAACTTTCCCAGAAATTGTACAATTTTTTTTAAAATCCATGCTACACGTCAAGAGAAATCTGAATGACTCTGTCAACTCGTGTCTCTTGCTGTATATGATTCATTTGCAAGAAAAAGGATTTTCATCATGATTATATTCCTTCCTCTATGTCCAAGGTAACTAGAACACCTTGAAAGTAAGAGAACATGAGCCCTTTGAGAAAAGGATAGTAATTATATACATACATAAATACATACACACGGTTGCCAAATAGGGATAGAAGAACAAGATAAAAGTTGTTCTCAGAGGATGTACTCTATTAGAAGGTTGTTACAAAAATATCCTAAAAGAACTGTTTACAATTTCACTTGTTCTGAATCTGTATTAAAAAAATTTTTCAAAAATAAGACAAATTTCTATATGGTAAATGAAGAATTTAATAAAAAAATAATCTTCAAGAAACAATTATAACGTTGTTTTCTACTCCCCATTTTCATTCATTTTTCTTGATTTTCTCTATGCTTCTAACTTTTAGGTTTTCCATACTGAAAACTTGGGAAGGTAAAGACATTAGTAGAAACAGCTCCTAAGAGCAAAGATTTTAAAACATAAAATGGTTTCTACCATAATCTTATCTAATAAAAATCCTTTTAGTATGGATAAAAATAGGTGCATGTAAAAAATAAGTTCTCTATCTGTGCTTTCTTGATCATCTACAATATTTCCTATCTTAAACGAGAGCAATAACAGTGTTAAGTGTGGACCTTCCACAGCAATGACTAAAGGTCACTTCTAGTGTTATTATCATGAGATCACTAACTTTTTTTAACTGTGCAAGAGAATAAAAAGATACAAAAACTAAGAAATAACATATTTAGATTGTTTACTCATATGAAGGGTGGTCAAAAGAGCTCCTTCTAAATCCCATACGAAATTTGAGTTTCAGTTATATAAAAGCTTCTAATTATTGTTTGCTCCAAGAAATAATACTGAGAAAACAAATAATGTAAATATTTATTCAGCTTATATTTTATGTGGATTATTTGTCTCAGTGGATATGTTGTTCAGGTGTTTCATTGTTCTGTTCTTTTTATCTAGGCAACATTTACCATAGTTCAACAGAACCAAAGACTCTTCTGCAGGAAGACTTGGGCTACTAAAGGAATTATAATGTTCTTATGAGTCTTCCTTTGGGAGTATAACTTCTTAAAGCCCTTACAGCAATTATTCACATATCAATATCTTATTATTTCAGCAAATTTTTTTTTTCAAAAATATTTCAATTGGTAAAAAAGTTTTTACTATGAAAAAATCATTTTTCTAACATCTTAACTCAAAATCGACTATTCTTTACAGTAGAAAGTTTATCATACACTCCAGTTATGCAGTCATATGTAAGGTCATATTTTTATAAATACATTGGCATTGTAGTGCTACCAAAGCCCAATATTTTCTTTCAGACCTACTATTTTCCTTATTGCTTCAGCTATACCATTTTAAAGACTCTGGGTTTTGTAAAAATAGAATCAAACTCCTGTGTGCAGAAAAAAAAAAAAAAAAAGAAAAAGAAAAATTAATTCAGAGCGTTCAAAAACTCTGGAGTTACAGAGTATTTGATTATTCAAAACTCACTATCTTTAAGATAATTTCTTTCAAGAACGTTGACAAACATTCTCTAAACTTACAATTGGCAATACTGAAATTTACTATTCATCTCTGGACGAGAAACTCTAAAATTCAATCAAAACTAAAATGCAGTCCTTGAATCTTGCTCAGCTATATAATACTAGATGTTTTTTAAACAATTCTTTAAAATTCTTTAAACAGGCAAACATAGGAGCAGTTTGTTAACATTATAACATGTAACACGCTTGCCTCTTGAATCTATAGAGGCTGTCAATTTCTGCTGCAGTGTGACCTTTACAGCACATTAGGCAGCACCATATGTCATCCAGATTTTGTTTTATTCAAACTAAGAGTTTGGAAAAATTGGGCTGCTGACAGGAACACATGTATTATTCAAAATCTTCCAGATTAAAAACAAAAGACTTTAAAGAAAAAGTCTCCCTTTCAGCTTTCTTTCAATAATCTTGTGTTGTGAAAAGCAATGAAGAGAAGTCATTGCATATTTCTCTGTATTGATAGCTTCAGACATTAAAGTATTTAAATGTACATAAAAAGTGACTATTCAAATTCTGATTCAAGGAATTGATCCCTAAAAGTATTTCAGGATTTTACATGTCAGTATTTTTTTCCCACAAGTTACAGTACTTTAAAGTTGGAGGTTATGGTTGTTCACGGGGATTTTTTTTAAAATATGTTTCCTATTTTTACACTGGAATTCTTCATTTTATTTTCATGTCATCCCAAATCAAAGAAAAAGTTAATTGTAGCAAGACTTTCAGAATCTGAAGAGCTTCTATTCCACTTGTTATAACTGTTTAGCAGTAACCTGCACAATATAAATATTTGCTCAAAATATGACTAAATAAGAGATTATAAAGATTTTTTAAAGAAGATACACTGACATTCTACTTCTGGCATATTGAAGGTACAGCCTTACCTTGCAGCTTTTTCAACACAGCTACTTCCATTTTCAGTACTTGCTTTGGCTGCTGAGCTGATTCGACCTTCAGTGCAACATTTTCCCGAGTAAGCAAGTCCAGTGCATCGTAAATTTCTCCAAATCCTCCACCACCTATTTTCCTCAACTATATTGGGGGAGAGGGGAGAAAGAACAAAAATATATTCAAAAGAGGGGAGAAGAAAAGAAACAAAACATCAGTTCTTCTTCGTACTGCCTGTCATACTGCAAACACTGTTGTATTACAAATAGATTTTAAAGTAATATAATCATATCCTTCAGTATAGTATAAAAGAGCTACCAAATAATCTACAAAGGTATGGGTAACCACAGTTTGGAAGAGAACATACCTGATCTCTATCTGCACTAAACTTCCTGTATGTAATACAATAGAGGAGTGCACTAGCATTCCCAGCATGAATCTGAGCTGTCAGCATGCTGAATGAAGTCTTTCCTCAGTCACATACTACCCAGAGACCTTCAAATACAAGTGCACTGTGACATTTTTAAAATATGCTATCTTTTTCACTTTTCAGAAATGCGCACACTGAATACTAAAGTTATACAAGTTCTGGGACTCCTGGAAATAGACAGCTTTTTCTACTATATGAAGTAACGTAGACAAAATAGCTGCATCAATAAATTATACTAAATGGCTAAGATTATCTTTGAATACACATTTCAAATGTTACTCACAGTTGAATGGTTCACCAATACCATTCTTATTAACAGGTATATTAAAGAAACTTGCAGAACTGAAAGTTTCATCTGTGCTAGAAGAGGTAAAAAGAATGTTCATGCCACATTAATTAGTTTGCACTACATTCAGAGCAAATATTACTAGCTGTGTTTTCACTCTGCTTTAACTGTTCACAGGGAACAGACACTTGTCTGGTTTTCAGTATCAAAAATGTCAATGTTATTTCATGTAATATTTTTATATGGCTATCTCCCACATAGCTAACATTCTAAAACTGATAAAATAGAAAAGGAAACAAAAAGAACTTACCCTAAGACTGACATGTTTTTCTAAATGTCATCTGAAAACCTACAGTTGCTAACATTATATGACTACACTGTACTAAATGTCATCTAAACATTCTGGGGTTCTAGAGAGCAGCAATATGCTGACCTACCTTCCGATTCTGAAAATAAATCTGATGTTTCCTAATACAGACAGACATCTGACTGAGAAATGTTTTTTAAAATACCCTAGGCCCCTACAAATAAGAAAGAAGGCAACAGATAAAATGCTCATATTGTTTACCTGCCTTTTTCATTGCATGGAATTTTTATTCTGTATTATTACAACAATACTCAGTATTTCATCATGCACATTCTGTCCTGAGGATCTTCTACCATTGCAAACAACAGCTATTTCAATATTCTTAAGATGAGGAAAATATGGTCCAAGACATGTAGCATTATCTGCATTACTCACTTCTGGACAATTCACTGCCAGTTTTAAAACAGGATAGACAGCACATTTTCAGACCTACAGAACTAACCCACTTAAATATTTCCTTCTAGTGCACACTACCTGCTAGCAAATGCAATCTCCTCTTCTCCACAGGCTATATACTTTCACTGAAGCAGGGTAACATTCATCCTACCTACCCAGGCTTAAGCTCAATTCTCTTTAACCTACATTTTTCAAGAATCTAGGCTGAATACTATAATAATGACAAAAGATGAGAAATAGTAACCTTTCAAGTCCCATGAAATACTCAGTATACCTTGGTCACATTCAGATTTATTTAATATATGCAGAATTTTGGTCCTTACATAAAGGAAAGAGATCTGTCATCTAAATACTGAGAAAAACAGTTATTTCTAACAGGATTACGTAAATGTATATACATTTTTTAAAAAAATTCTATGTTATCTATGTATTTCTCTCAGAGATGTAGTTCCATGACTAATTTGGCCATTTTAAGTCTGCACTTTTCCCTTCCACCTCTTGGTCTGGTAATACTGTTATCTTGACTGAGCTATGAGTTATCAATAGGGCTTCAACAATTAAACACAGGAATTGATCTGACTATAGTTTTCAGCATAAGTTCCCCACAGGAAATATTTGGCACTCTTCTACCTGCAATACTTGAACTGGAAAACATGCAAGTGGAAATGCACAATTACATGAGATGAACTACAGCCTACTCTCAACATTTTCCAGAAGACACCTATCTCATCATCGGTCTACATCACACAGGAAAGCAAACAAACCTGAAGAAAACAGGACTTACATTTGCACATATCAAACAACTGAGTAGTTTTGTGGATGGTGATATATTAGTATGCTGGTATCTATTCATTAATGGTGTTTTATTCTACTTGATCTGATTCAACACTGTGCTTGCAGTTTTCCTTTAACGCAATATTAAGATGAAATATAAGAAGGTATTTTACAAATACTTATACTCCAGAGACAGCTCTTGAGGTTCTATGTACACAAAAGGAAATATAAAGGTTTCCTACACAAAGCTATTGGCTTTCTGCCTATTTAAAAGGAAGACAGAACACAAGACAGTTGAAATTATTTTCTCTATATGAAGTTGAAATGAATGATGAATCTTCTATGTTCACTCTTACAATTTAAATAAAATCTTGAAATATGGGAGTAATATAAAGCAAAGATGGTGCAAGTGATTCAGAATCCATTCAGAGCCTACTAAACACACAGAGACACTCCAAATGCTTTATTGTGAATTGCCTTTTGGGGGGTTTTTTTGGGTTTTTTTGTTGTTTTTTTTTTTAATTTTAAGCAAAAAAAAAAATAAAGCCATCAGGGGAATGGAGAAGGATCTACGAGAACTCAGCCTTTTTTCCCCATCAAAAACAGCTTCAAATGGATACTATTTCCCTCAAGATGAAAATCAAAGATATGAACACCAAAAGGAAACAGAGCTATTTATGGTAAAGCCAATGCTGCCACTCAGTCAAATGAATATAAATCAGCCGGGAATAAATCTATGCTACAAAATCCAATAGATTAAAGGAGGAGCAGTAAGGTCCTGAAAAATCTTCCTATAAAGCAGTAACACGTCTCACAAAGTTACTAGTTTCAGGGGGGTGTCTGACTGAGCTCCCAAATGGAGTGACATAATGACTGCCTGACTAGATTCAATATACTAACAGGATTCTTCTAGTTGTGCTCTGAACAGGCACTAAATTGGGGTTTAAGAGCTTCCCTAGGTATTTACCAGGAAAAAAAATAACCCACCTTAAATCCCCATATCTTATTTTAAAAGTAGGATAAGAGAAACAGATGGTTTATTAATACTTACATTTAATGTAAGTATTAGGCAAAATACATCTCACAAGAGTTTTCACACCAATCTCAAAACACTTTTTAAAAATGTGTTTTAAAGAAGAAAAAGAATTACAGGAAGGCATACTCACCACCTTCCATCTTTCTTTGACCAGTATTCCCACACTGAGGATATCGGGCTGTTCCCCTCCTCCACTCATTGCAACCTCCTGAGGTGATGGAGCTGCTATGCAAAGTCTGTGGCAGTAGAAACCATCCAGATCCTAGGAGTGGCTTCCATTTAACCAGTCACTGCAGAAACAGAGCAGAAGATGGGATTTCAATGATGAACAGAATAACACGAAATACAGAAAAAGTTGTGTTTCTCATCCAGCACCCTAACTAGTTTTTGTATCCCATAGTGTCTAATGTTGAAATTCTAGACAAACAGTTTCCAGTACAGAAAGAGGTTTTTTACCTGCTCTCTCTCAAACCTTGAATTCCAATCTCAAAATGAAACAAATATTTTCACAATTATATTCTATAAGCAGTTTCAAAATTCTGCAAAGCGCAATTGCATTTAAACTTAATTTTATTAACAACTTTTTAAATCTAATTATTTATTAGTTGTTTAATTAATTAATAGTAATATATAATAAGCTTAAAATAATGTTAACGAAAAGTCACAACATTAAAAATAGATACTTCAATGGGTATTGCACTGCATACAGACTTCCCCACATTTTACAATGTGCTTTACATAGCTAGGATTACTTACAATTAAATACATTTAAGTACAATTTTGTTGATTTATGTCAGGCTATAAATAGCTAAAGGAAAAAAACTTGTCTTCAGTAATTTTGACAGTTTATTTTTTTAATTTTCTGGTTTCAGCAAACATTGCTAAATTGAATTTTATATAGCATTATAAAAATTTGTATTTTTGAAATTGATATTCCCACCAATTGAAATTGATGTTCCCACCAGCAACTTCTACCACCAATTAAAAGCTTATTTCAATTGTTTGAAGCTTTTCTAGAATTGTGCTTTTTTGTTACACTGGTATAATTTTACAAATGTAACTCTTTGTATAAACTCTCTTATCCAAAGACAATACTCTTCAAAAAGGGTATTTGGTTTGGATTTATTTCTATCACTTTCAAAACAGCATAAACTGCAAGTGAACAATTGTTTTCTTCCTGAATCAACACACAAATGATATGCAAAATTGGTAAAACCATTCTGATTTAAATTAGCAGTATGGCCTTCCGTGTGGCTAAATGCCAAGTTTACTACTGGGACTAAATTATGGTTTTTTTAAAAAACACTCTGCTGCTTAAACAACTTGGCTTTTAAGACAAACATTTGTTTGACATGACAGTAACTGTGGGGGGTTTTTTTTCATATTTCTTTTTCATATTATATTTAAGCCTCTTTGCTTCAACTGCACATTCTAATATTTAAACCAACTCCAAACAAAACAGACCCCTCTGAAGAAAAATTTATCTGGATTAGTTGAAGATCTAAATTTATACCAAATTAGAGTGGATTACATCCCTGTAAAGGAGTGCTCATTCAGATACGTAGCCTGAATTGGTTTAATTCAAACAAATGAAGGGAAAGCAAATTAAGATTGTGTATTCTGAGTAACAGCATCCATCCCACAATTTAATCAAGTTAAACTAAACCAATTTAAATTCTAGCAGTGCTAGTAAATCCTCCCCTGCAGATAAGGTCAAAAATCCAAAAAGAACTACAATCATTTATGCGAACACCTTTAACATTACTAACCACTGACCATTGTTACTGCCCTTTCCAACAGCATTATCATAACACAGTCAAGAACTAAATAAGTCAAAGACAAAATGAAATGGCACTAATGAAGGGGAAAAGGTCTATTTCCAAAATTACATGCTTACAGCACATAGTCATTTTTCCATTCACTCAAACGTTTGCTTCTCTTTCCACCACCCGCCAGTTACATCAAGAGTGGTCTTTACCAAACAAATTGTTCACCCCTGTTCACAGTCATTTTAGAGTTTTTTGTTAATACTGCTATCAGCCTTGATTTGACTCCTGACTTGATACTTATTTTTTTTTAAATACATTTCAAATTACAATTTATACTCACAGCTCTGACAAATATTTCAAACATTTCTGAGAGCAATTCATTCATGGATTCTGGAGCTTACCAAGAGAGTATCAGCAACAGGGTACAGAATGCAAAGGTATAACACATATATATACATAAATATCCCATATTTTAAGAATTGTCATAGAAGTATTACTGTATGTAACATCTGCATGGCCAGAGTAACAAAATCTTCATTTATACACAAATCCTCAATCCTATTCCAATATACTAATTCCTCATTATGTCATCCCATATCATTACAAAGCAATAACATCTATTCTATATGATCAGTAACTGGTATGCAAAGCAGAAAAACACTAGGACCCATTAAATTATCAAGCATGGGAGGCAAAAGTTATCTCCTGAGCCTTGGAAGACAAGGCACTAAACTCCTCCTGAAGCTTAATAATCAACTGCAAGCATTATTTTACTTGAAAAAAAATGAAAGTTTTGCAAACATGTTGAAGTCAATTTGAAGAATCCTGTTTTCTTCAAGACCCCTAATAAAGCAGCAGGAGGATTCAGTGACAAATTTGAAGGCCAGAAAGCTTGAAATTTGCCCAGACTTTTGACTGATCAGGCCATGACTTCACCCACTTCAGTGAATTAGCACACACTCATTTACTGTAATAGTCCAAATAATTAATAGTCCCCTAACTTCACTGGTAAGTGAATGCTTCCCTCACAGTAAGTATTACTTGCTTTGCTTCGCTTCGAGGTTGAATATTCTAATTTTAGTTTTTCTACCACCAGACTTGATTACAGTTTTGGTAACCAAATTCCATTCCCAGTAATTTCACCTCCTCTAAACATTTAAACATATTTTTTTAACCTTCTCTAAATTAATAAATTAAGCTTTAAGCCTTCCTTCCTATCCCATGGGTCTTTTATATGGTTCTCCTTTGAAAACCCTCTCCTTGCTCCACATTATGCTTGTGGTATGGTCAGCAACATTGAGTTAGACATCCACTCTGAATTACACTCTATCTGACCAATACCTACTATGGAGAAAAGATGGTGTTTTATATATTTGCAGCAGCAATCTTATTTCTCTAATTTAAGTCTGAAACTGCTTTATACTTTTGCTAAATCACAACTTTATCAGATGCTTATACACCTCCATGCTTACGCTCAGGCACTGTTGCAAGCACATGGTTTCTATAAACCATTCGTTATTCACAATCTGATCTGGACTGAGTTTCCTTGCTCTGATGTGTTCTCTAATGACTTAACAAGAATAAATGAAAATCTGTTAGTTACTGATGTACTGCAGTGGATAAATATCTTTATACTCCTTACCTAAAAACAGATAACACGTATTCTAGGAAGCGCAATCTAGGTTACAATCACCTTCTCCAAATTTATATGGAAAAAGGAAAGGACATTATTAGAGAGGACCACATGCATAGGACTTTTGGACAGATCAAAATATGCATTCTTTGGAGGTGGTGCTCAGGTCAAGATTGAAACTGAAATTTCTCTGAATTTGGAACTATTTAAATTAAGATTGACCCATTCCAAATTACAGATGAATTAATGTCTCATAAAAGTACATACAGTTCCATTTGTATAACTGAAATACTTTGCTTTCAGCACAGCTCTTTAACAGCCTACAATGCTGTTAAACAATTTAAGAAAGCTCCAGGATATCCTGGAATATTCTGTATTCCACTGAAGCAGATGAATAATTAATGGTATACAGTTAAGGTGCAAGCTTTCCCTTACTCATTTAGCAGATGAATCCTTGAGAAATGCAGTTTTATAGGTGACAGTACAATTATTTTCAGCACAGTGAGCACTTCTTTATAATTCTCCTAAAAAAGTAACAGCCATTTTAATTGCAATATGTCTCAAAAAATTCTGTATTTGTTAACTCATCAATTGCCTTATCAGATCAGTTTATCACTTCAGAAGAACTTCTGAAGATAACAGTATTACTACAACTCAAAGCAATTAGCCCTGTGTCAAATTTATTTCCAGATGACAGGTCATGGAGTAACTAGGACAACACAATGAGGATAGACTGTTCCATAAAATAAGCCTGGGAACTGATCACAGTATAATATAAGAACAGGTAAAGGAGCATTAGTACTAATATCCAGAATACTGTACAAAGAGCATCCATTATTTAAAACTCTTCTATCCACTTAGCTGATTTTAACTACACATCAGACTCACAAAAGACTTCTTTAATTTGTCCCAAACAAGTACAATAAGAGATTATATGCTATTAGAAAGAAAGTGCAAAACTTCCAGGAAAAAAAAACAAAGTCAATTTTGTAATAGCTGATTCTAGCTCAGCAAGAAAAGACAATCTTTTCACGTAATTTGCTTGCATGTATATAGTTTCTTTAGAGACAGCCCTAAACTGAAGCCTGTTTACCAGCCATCATAAATGTTTAAATTCAGATCTAAGGTTGAGAACAGACAACTTTGGCTGAATGGAGGTCCTGTAAGTTCCAGGACAAGCAAGTAAGCACAGAAGATTAATTCTGTTCCATATAAAGGAATACATGTCTTCTTGCCTCCACTATGGAATAATATTAACCTTTTACTGTTAGGAACTCTCTATGCTTATTAGGAGCTCTATCTGCCTGCCTTCAGTTCCTTAAGAAATTAGTAAATTAACTGGAATCTACCTAAGATGGTTTCCACTTCTGTACTTTCTACTTTTGAGCTTAAGGAACAAACAAAATTTTAACAGCTCAGCATAACGAGAAAATCAGGGCAGTGAAAGTTCAAAGGTTCTAATTCTATCCCATTTATGATAAAGTCCACTGTCTTAGAAATGCTAAGAGCATGTTAAAATTGTAAATTCCAAGGCCAGAAATATATTAAGTGTGCCTATTTGAATATCCAAACAAGAACGCTATCTTACACATAAACTTGAATATTTTCTAAATACATCTACTAAAAGCTGAGGTTTTGAAAATCATCATTCACCACATCAACAAGAAAACAAATTTAAGATCTTGACTTAAATTTCCAGCTTTACTGGTTGTGAAGAAAATCTTTTTAAAACTCAACACGTTACCAATACCATTTTAGGTTTTCCTTTCTCGAGCTCTTGGGTGCCAAAATACTCATCTCCACTTTCAGATTCCAGGTGTGAAAAGCTCCCAGCTGTCTTGTGTGCTACTGCCAAAGAGTCTATATTTCCTTCTGGCAACTTCTGCACTTACAGCTATGTTGTTACTACAGAAGTGGAAATATTTTCGCAGTTTGAAGGCAGAGTTAAAAATATAATTTTTAGTTTCAAGTCTTATTTTAAAATAAGACATATTTCAAGCTACCACACTATTTTCAGTTTGCAAAAGAATTCACTACCAAAATGTTGCAAAAACCCAAGCAAGGCAAGTTTATTAGAAAATTGCATTTTCTTTCACTAAACACACCAATACATATGGCAAATCCCTACAAGTCTGAGGCACAAATCCCTCTCCAAAGTAGAATTAACACCTTTAAAATTAAATTTAATTTGAAAGCATTTGCACTGAACTAAACTTCAATATGTTTCTTGATCAGACCAACCAAGAAAAAGGGTTCTCAATACTTTGCCATAAAGAAAGGAAAGAAAGTGTCTTTATGTGCATGAGAGGGAATGACTAGATGTTTATGGCTCTTATAAGAAATGTAATTTATTACCCACAGAAAAATCAGAAAATATTGGTCAGGGAAAATTAGAATTAGTCATAAATCAAAAATCCTATGTAATCCATGATATTTTTGCCATGGTATTTTTCAGATATGTCCTAATTTGATCTGTCACGCAATTGCATAAAGACTTATGTCAGAAGAAGAATAAGAATAGAAGTTAGCTGTGAGGGACAGGGAAAGACTGGGCTACTGTGGTGCTTTCAACTCAAATTCAACCTCAGATACAGAGCCTTTAATCCTAATGTGGAAGCCTAACCCTTTGGAGAGGTTAACTTCATTCCGAATAACATTGTACTAGTCTCAATTTTTTTCCACAGCTCAGAGTGAGTTCCAAATCAAAAACAGGCTCATGAAATGTTATTAATTACTCCAAAATTCATTTTAAAACCCTAATAGTGTCGTTTCTGAAAAAGAAAAAAAAAAAGCTGCATTTCTGTGTCTTAAATTCAGTATAAGCATTGTGGTATCTATAACAAACCTAAATGGAACTGGAGGCAGGGATTTTTGCTATAAGAATTTATTTTACCTGTCAAAAGTTTTTTTCAAATAAACATGCAAATGGAAACGCAGTTTGGCAATGAACTAAATTAGACAGTGTTACAATAACTATTTTTCAAGATCTTTGCAAAATTTTCATTGTAAAAAAGTGATAGTGAAGTCAAAGAATTAAGGTATTTTAAACAGTGGCATAGTATTATAATATCAATCTACTTATAGTCTGGATTTATCAGCAAAAATAAAATCTTTATTTCCAGGTTTCTGAAGTGTTGGATGTCATATGGTCTTAAGATAAATTCAAGAATATTAATAGCTTATCATCAAAATCACTAACTACATACAAAGGAATAACAGAAATTGATCCTTTAAGATGGTCTGAACTATTGCCCTTTCCACTAACACTATTTCTATTTTTTCATAAATACATTTTCTCAGCAAGGAAAAACAAACACTCAACATATGTGCCTATAGCACACAACTACAGAAAACAAGAAGGCAAATGATACACTGCTCTGAAGACCTTCTTCCAAAGCCTATGAAACTTTTGGCAATAGATACACAGCAATTTATAGAGGAGAAGAGCTGCTGCTAAGGACTGTGGAAAAACTATGTGAGGGCATATATACAACTAACAAGAAAAGTTCAGGGCTTATTCTAAATATAAATGGGCATAACACTTAGCTTTTTTGAAAATACAAGAAAATTAGCAGAGAAACTTTGATGAGACATTCAGATAGATGGCATGTGAATAGCAAAATGCTCTCTGCACTGTCAAATGATCAACAAGGCTGCCAGTAGCAGAGAAGCAGCCCAGCTGGCAGCCACACGACTACACTTGCTGTATCATGCCCAGGCTGAAGAACCATCCATGACTCAACCTGGACTTCACTAAACCTGAGAATTCCCTTGATGTCAGCTGATAAAGCACACTACAGAAACATGGTGAATGAGCCCTGACAGTTTACTAAGCAGAATAAAAAAAAAAAGAGAGAAATAATCTTTTTTCAATCTGTAATGTCTAACCTCTTAGTATCCCTATATACATAACTCTAAATCTGCTGCAGTATTGGGATAAAGAGAGGGCATCGCCTGTGCATACATAGGTATTCCATCTTCTTAAATACTTTAAATACATCTCCTTAAATACAGTAGCTCTCCTTTTTGCCAATGTGTAAAATGAGGTCAGTAACTGCTACACCAAGCAAGATGCCTCCAAAAGAGCCTAGGTAAGAGGAATCTGAGGGAGTCCGCACAATGCAGGACGCCTACCAAGCTCTGACGGGCTTCAGTCTCCTCAATGAGGAGATTGGCCATCCTATCACACAATGCAGTAATCCCTGAAAGAGCTGAGGAAAGACACACCACCACATTATAGTTTATGCAGGAGACACCTCAGTATGTTTAAGAAGAATTGTACTTTCCAGCAGCAAATCAACAGTATTAGAGAAGTCAGGCACAAAGAGAAGACAAAAAAACATGAGACCCTGTGCTGACCCTCATGTCAAGACCCACTCAGCACTGATGTCAGCATCCCTAGCACCAACGGGTAGGGCACAGCCATATGAAGTGGGTCCTTATGAACTGCCAAATGACATGAGAGGTGGGAAATGGCTTGGTGCTTGTCTATGCTGAAAGAAGGTTGCACTGAGGCAGCTAAATAAACATAAAGGAGCTATTGCTAGCAGAGTGGCACAAGTTATTACTTTAACTCCAGTTTGGCATGGCTGTAGAGAAGAGCTCTCCACAGTGCCAGGAAGTGTCTCTTGTTCACAGGATATTCCACAATGATCACATGGGCTCTGACGATATTGAATCTAGAAGTACAATACACAACAACAAAGGAGACAGGTAGCTCATCTAACACTGCCTGACCAGTCTGTCCTTAAAAAAAAAAAATATCGGTGCTGGAAAAGGTACAGGGACTCAAGTCAACAATGTGGCTTGGTTAGAGCACGCACTTGCTTTGTAGTTGAAGGTGGCTTCAAGCAACAGTGACTGAAACTTGAGCTCCTAATCAGAAGTCCTTCAAGGTTTGAAATGGAAGACAGGTATTAAAAAACTGAAATGGAACTTTGGCAAAGGCAGTTGAAGTTGGTACAAATCCAAAAATATCAATTTAATTTGCAACAGAATAAAATTAGGTTAGACAGCAGAAAAGTAGATAGCATGAGCAGCTAATCACAAGCAGAGACAGGCTGCATTAGGCCAAAGATCCACCCAGCCCAATCTCCTGTCTCTGACTAGTGCCAGCAGATGTCTAGGGAAGAATACAAGGACACAGAAAGCATATAATCAGACTTCCCAGAATATTTCCTGAGGATATAGTAAGCTGGGACACAAAACACAGAGCCAAAGACAGCATTTAAGATTTTTCATCTCCAAGTTCACTAGAGCCTTTCTGAACCCATGAAAACTTTTACCACCCACAACACTCTACTGCAAAGAAATTGTAACTTTACTTCATTTTGTGGGAAGAAGCATCCTTGTTTCCAATTTGTTTTCTGCTAGTTACACTGGATGTTCATTAACCCTTGTACAGGAAGGCAGTGTACAGTTGCTCCCTGTTCACGTCTCAGTCCTGCACAGGGAATACACTGCTAACCGTATGCCTCCTTATTTACCTCTTTCAACTACTTAGTCTTTCACTGATTTTGATCACCATCGGTGTGCTTTTTCCAGTTCTATGTCCCCTCTGAGATGTGGAGACCAGCATTGTTACTGGGCACTAACCTGCTATTTTCAGAGAATGTGCAAGATCCCATTCAAGAGAAGTTAACTGCTGTAAATTTTTAAATTATTTATCCCTACATGCATTGCTTTTATGATAATTTTCATTCATCATTATCTCAGAGTAGCAAGGTCTTTCTCCAGCTCTTCCTTAGCCTCATCTTTACTAATTTCAATACCCTTATATCACCAGATTATGTAATTTCAGTATTTGCATCTTATCTAAATCATCTGTAAATACACACTACAGCACACAGAGCTATCCTTTTTAGGCTGATGAGCTATCATTTAGTAAGATCAATATTTGTATTTTTAACTCAGGTTCCATTAAATAAAAATATTTTTGCACAAACTGTTCACATATAGAAAACCTGACTCATGATCTTCCTTCTGGATCATCAACAGCTCTGCTTTCAAATTTCAAATAGATTCCTTGGGTACCCAAACACAGTGCTCCTTCAAAAGAAGGAGCCAGATTGGATGGAGCCCTGAGCAACCTGGTCTAGTGGAAGGTGTCCCTGCCAACTCTCAAGTCCCTTCAAACCCAAACCATTCTGCAATTCTATGAGGGACGACTGCATATGAGGAACTGCTGGGTGACTTTATGGTACTGTACAACCAGGAGATAAAATGGTAGGTGAGGTTCTGTGTAGGTACATGTAAAATTATGTCTATCAGAAAAATAATCCTAACTTCTCATTAAACACGTGAGAAACTATTAGCAATAAAGAATAAGAACTTGGTGTTCTGATATACAATTACAAAAGATGGCAACTCGGTTCTAAATAGCAGTAAAAAAAAAAAAATCAAACGTTAAGAATTCAGAAAAAGCAGGTGACAACATGAAGATCATATATATACTCATGGTTCACTAATACCTTAAGTATTATATGCAATTCTAGTCCTTCCTACCTGACCAAAAAAAACAGGTTCAGAAAATGGAATGAGATAATCAAAGATAGAGACTAATTTGCACATGAAGTAATGACAAAATATTTTTGAAAAGATGATGGGAAATAGAGAGGGGTATTTGACAAAGGTCTACAAAATCATTAGGGGCATGGAGAGGTTGGCTAGGAATCAACTATTCATGATGTCATTCAATAAGGGAGCCAAAAAATACCAAAATAGGTCAGCAGAAACCAAACTCAGAGCAAACTAACACATGCATCTTCTTGCCAGTGGGATACTGTGAATAATAAAAGTTTACAATGGTTCGAGTGGACACTGATTAACTACACAAAGAAAGAAAACTGTTGTGGGCTCCTGAAAATACACATTACGTATATTCAGCTCAGGAAGTTCCTTACTAGAAAATTAAAAAGTACTAGAAGAAATTATAATTAATATTATCTCTGTTTTTGTACTTTTCCTTAGGCATCCACTTATGACTACTGTTGAATACAGATCTTTGGTCTTTAGTCTATCTTGTTTGGAAAGATAGAGAGAAGACAAAGAAATTCTGCTCCCTGTAACATAAATTCAAGTTATCCGAACTGATGAGCTGCAACTTGAATTAAAGTCTTCTGCATAATCTTTTGCAAGTTACTTAAAAGAAGCCACAACCCTAAAACTGGTGACTAACTAATATAGTGGGAATGACATGATAAAGGAAACCATTTCAACTCAAATAAATTCTTCTGGTACTTATGTGAGGTTGTTATTTTGAAAAAAAAATAAGTCATTGTATGCAAGAAGCACTCACAATGTTCAAGCACAATTTGTTCAATTGTTTCAACTGCTATTATCCGTATGCTGTCCCTTCCACTTCATGCTGGGTTTAGTGTCTAGTCTCAGTGTCTCCACATATAATACTCTTCCTATATTTTCTATTCCATCCAGCACCCCTCATTCAAATGCAAATTTTCACATTTGTTAAAAACTAATACCAATCCCTAATATTATAAGCTGGAATTCTACCTCTAATAAAGGTGCGTCAACCCACTCTGCAAACAGCAATGAAATTAATACCACGGAGGTTTTCTTTATTCTGGATTAAGATGCTTTGTTTTCCTAATTACATTCAGCATATATACACCTATTTTTGATATGGTACTATTTGCATACAAGAAAGAACGATACAAAGATTTCTACATTGTTTGCTAGAGAAGTGATCACACACTTTTAGTGACAGAGAACCTCCTCCCCTAAGAGCACTAGGTTTTACCACTTTATTAAATATTTAGAACCATACAAGACCCCATACTGTACAGAAAAAAACAAGGTAAAAAGATGCTTTTTAATCCATTTATTGCTCACTCTCAGTTGTCCAGGCTGACAAAAGGTCAATCTGACCTTTTAAAGTTTGTTGAGCTGGTAGCTGGTGATGGGAACAAGAGAAGAGATTCAAGTCTTAGGTGCATTTTCAGAATTTTTACGTAAGTATTGACAGTTGCAGTATTGAATTGCAAAAGGTGTTTCTAATTTGCTTCCATCCAGTAGCCTTGCTTCAGTCTGGCAGCCAGTAAATAAGAGTTCAATAGCCACTAACGATTGTTCAGTAATAATTTTAAAGTTGAAAAATCAAAAACAGTATGTGAGAGGCTTACATCTTACTTTTAAGAGAAAAAAACACCCATAGATAGAGCAACAGTGATACTCTCAAAATATTAAAGTACTTCAATCAACTAGCTAGAGATTACTTTTTTGGTGTGTATGTGAAATAAAATCACTACACATATGGTGATGCATAAGAAATGAAGCAAACTTATCAAAACATGCCATGGATTAAAAAAAACACAATTCATGGAAATTATTTCCCATCACCATGTTTAGACTATAGCATTCAATTCATACACCTGAAGCCTAAATAAACTTATCCTATATTTTTGCCTTTAATACATTTACAGTTGCCTCCTTCAGGTTCCATTACTTACCTGTTCCTACTCTTTGCCCTAACCTGTGCAGCATTGCTTTGCATTACACGGAACAACAGCCATGTCGAGACATTCAGGCCCTTAGTCTGAGAGCCACGGAGCAGAAAGGCATTCAAGCTTCTCACTGGCAAAGGCCTGAGAAAAAGTAATTTGATGGGAAAGGGGGAGAATGAGGAAAATGCCAGATGTTCAAACAACTTCTTGCTTTTCTCATAGGTTTTGTTACTACTTCCTCCTAATTGCTGAGGTGGCCATCAAAGAGCTTCCGCTCTGATCAAGATTGCCAGGTATATCTGCATTGAAGCAAAAATTAATGCAGGGAGTCAGAAATGTAGTATTCTCTATAATACTGCTATATTAACATCCTTTGTAATAAAGAATAACACACAACTTCTTTTTAATATACATATATACACATATATCACACATATATGTGATTTTACATTATACACATATTTGTTTATATTATTTACATATATATTCCATGTACATCATATATACACTATTATATTTTTATGGAAATACAAAACTTTGTATCAATGAGGATTCATGTCTTTAACCATCACTACTTACATAAAATGGCAGCAAATTTGGTAATGTAGCTACATATAAATCCAAGTGAATATTCTCTAAGAGTGAATTACTAAAATAATGGGGGGGGGGCTATGTAAAATAATAACTACAAATGGTCCTATCACTTATCATCCTTCAAGTATATTATAAAGAAATGAGTGGCACAGGCAAAAGAACAGGACATAGGAATTTGTGGCACATCGAGGAAAAAAATGAAACTAATATCTGCAATAAGCTGGAAGTTATTTACAGATATTAGTGTTATTTTCCAGGTTCATCTTTGGAGGCTGTTTTATAGGGTTCTCTTGAGGTCAGAGCTGAGATGACAAAATCGGTGATTTGTGAAAATTGTTAAGCTACAGGTAGAATAATGGTTTTGCCTTTTATACACTTGCCTGAAAGTTCACTGTGATGCACAGTGATTTCTTATAGAAGTGCATTGGGAAAAGTTTTTATCCCTGACTCAAGGATGGTATAGGTACATTTGGTGCAATTTGGATGGCAAAGAATCTGCTCCTGATGATGTTTTGCAGTTAAAAAGCCAGGAGTTGCAGCTCTGGGAAAACTTGCACAGTAGAGTTTAGGTATAAGTAGCAAAGGCATAAAGATTTTCTGTGCAAGTTCCAAGATCCAGTGATATGAGAGGACGAGATGCTACTGTCAGTGGCAGCCTTCTTTTTGCAATGAAGCAATTAACTCCTTGCGTGCTGCCCGGACGGCTCTCAGAACCGCGCTCAGCCCGGCTCGGCTCAGCACCTTGGCCAGCTCCGGGACGCCCGCGGCTCCTCCGGCCCCGGCAGCGAGCGGGGAGAGGCCGGGACGGCGCCACAGGGCCCGGACGGTGCCGAGTCTCCTAATCCCAGTATAAATATTAGTGAGGTGCTACTAAATTACACAGGTTGAGAAAGACGCATTTGAATAACTTTCATCTTACTAGGTATTTTCAAGGACATCTCTGATTTATCACTGCAGATTCCCGAAACATAGAGCACTTCAGAAGACAGTTAACGTTTGGAAAGGATAAATAAAATTACTTTGGTAACAGGCCATCAGCTCGAGATCAGTCCCAGGCAAGAAGAACTTGCAAGATGAGGACTTGAGCACTAAAGAATTAAAGGAAAACAATAAAACTGCTGCCATTCAACTAAGTTCCCCTTCCTATCAAACGAAATTTTTACTATGGCATTGCAAGTTTGGCCTATAAAGATGATAGTTATTATGGCACTTATACTTCTGTAAGACATCTAAGTTTACATCACACAGCACAGTCTCTTTTTAAGAAACTAAAATGGCAGAAAATCAACTGATGATAATTAAACAATAGGTCCCCAAACATAATTTTAAATTAGTTGAACTAATATTTCTCTAATTAGTTCCGTAAGAATCAATTTCTGACTTAATAGTGAAACATTTTTTTACCAGAGAAAAATTAAAAGTTTGCACTTGATACTGAAACTACTTTTATCCAACTTGGATAAAAGAAGGCCTTATACATCAAGGAGCAAAGAATAAATGGAACATCACCTAACACAATGTAGTAATCAATCAGTTCTGATAAATGCATCTGCTGGAGTGTTAAGGCTATGACAACTATGGATGAGTAGACAAATACTATGAGATATTGTAATACCTCTCAATCTGTTCACTGCAGGATTGCTGCTAGAATATTATATTGAGTTCTGGTGCTCATATTTCAAGAAAAGATTTTTTTTTTTTTACAAAAATATGCAGAAAATCAAATTATTAAAATACTGGATAATATGTATTGAGTGTCAAAATTATAAGGTTTGGTTCCCAACACACAAATTATACAAGTAAAAGGTTGAGTCTTTAGATTACTTAAAAACATAAACATGTTTTTAAGATTTTTAATTTTGGTCAGACAGCACATTTTACTATTAGAATACTTCATTAATTATTTCAGTGGATTCCTCATTACTGACCATTCTTAAAAGACAACGGAATTATTTTCTACATTATATGCTCTTACTGAACTACTGTTAGCACATTAAATTCAGGGAAGTCCTAGGGAAGCTGGTGTTACACACAAAGTTGCCTCAACAATCACAACAGTTCCCCTGGTCTTCAAGCAGTGATGAGGCATAAAAATCAATTAGTTTATGTATTAAAAACATGAGGGATCAAGAGACTCTCAAAAATTACATGAATTTCTTACACATCAGACGAGCTAACAGTGCAAGATAGATTTTAACTATCTTCCAAACAAATATACTAAAATTATTCCTAAAAACACAAGAACAAAGTTTCCCAAAAACCCTTACAGTCTTTCACTCCATCCTTACTTAAAAAATAAAAAGTATTGCATATTCGTGACACATATTTTAAGAAATACTGGTTGTATGTAAATAAAGACATTCAATACCAAATCTCTGCAAAATAAAGCTTGGGCTATAAAAAAAATCTTGATTGTATTGTTGACCTATAACAAGCCATATAATGTTTAAACACTCGATCTATACAAACAATATGTCTAAAATTAGAAAAATTTTTACTTCAGATTGACTGAGTGCAGATTTAATTTTGTAGATAAGGAAACAGTAACACATGAGACTATAATGGCAAAGTGTAATAACACTAAAATAATAACACTATTCTCTAAGTTCTCAAATTTACTTAAAAGAAATACAATTCTAGCAACTCAAGTTATAAGTATTTTCCTTTTTATTAGCATCTAGCCCAAATTTCCTTCAAATCAACAGAGGAGAAAGGGCACCATCACCTCAAAGCAGAAAATGTTCCTCTTTCTCTTGCATCCTCCCTGAGTTGACAACAGTCAGAGAGACCTGTCAGATGAGCACCCAGGCTACAGTCAAAGAAAGGATCTGGTTATGACTACCTCAGCTACACATTTGGGGTGAAGCTGCACATAACAGCATGACCCAGCAGGAGTTATAAACCTATCTCAGCCCAAACAACTCCCTTTTTACAATCATTCTCTGTCAAGTTAGTGAGTTGAATCAGTGGAGCTCAGAGATCAGTGGGCACTAGAAAAGGCACAGGCAGAGAACATCATTTTCCACTTATGAACAGAAGCCAGCTGTAAGAGTGGTTCAACAACAATGTGTAATTTCATCTGCAGGAGCTAACATGAAAAATATTCTTCTTTGTACAGCTATAAATAAATGACAACTATCACCAGACAGTCAGTAAGAAAGCTTCGTTCCTGCACACATCTGCTTTACTGTTGGGAGGCTCACAGCTTGCTCCTTAGCTTCACCCTTAATTTCTTAGTTCTTGGCTAGTAAAGACAAGGGTCAGACAGCACATTTCTCCCACAAGACCAATAAATATTTTCTTCAAACTGATCTATTCTGTGATTCCTTCAAACTTTTCTCCAACCACACGAATTGTTCAACAGGTTTCCCCACTGGATACACTATCTTAAAATTGTAAAACTATAATTTCACCTAAATCATCATGATTATCAAAATAATCTCTAGAGCTTGACAAAACAGCACATAAAGTTCACGCAGAAAAAGAATTGTGATCTAGTATCAATTCCTCTCCTTCAGCTCTCAGAGTACAACATTTGTAAGGCTAACTTAACTTAGGGAATTATATATTATATTTTGATTTTATTTATAGACTACTGGAAATGGAAAATTAAAATGTCACATATGAAGTAAGGGCATTCAGTAAAACTCAAGGAGTAGCACTCTTTGTCTGACACAATTTCTACCAGTTGATAATTCCCATTCTGGATCTATTTAACTTAAGATGTTGACAAATAGACAGGAAAATAACTATTTCAAGACAGTAAATAACATAACAATACAAATACATTCTAAAAAGTCACCAGTTTGATTTGGAAAAACACATTCTATTTACAGATCACTGCCCCTTCTTTTTTAAATACTTCAACACTGCAAAGCTGAACAGACATCCTTCATTTGCTCAGAAGCCACACTGCTTGCCACGAGTGGCATTTGAAGCTTTACTACAAAAGCAAACCTAAAAGCTAAAAGACACATCTTACTGATACACCACACCATAAAGCAATATAATTGTTACTACACTGATGGACAACATTATACCAAAAATATGTTGTTAAAATCCTCACAAAAACCTTAGTATCCTGAGACATTGTGTGACAGAAACAACAAATACCATCTAATAATTCTCTGGGAAGTGACAGAGAGCAGAATGAACCCTGTCTCAGAATCAAGAAGCAAGAACTTTCCTACCTGTGGATGAGTCCAATAGTACAATCTTTGTGTAACTTGAAGGGCATCAAAAAAAGTAATAAAATTATTTCCATTTAAACAGATCAGGATGACACCAACCCTGATCATTTCCTCTTTTCCCCATGTGAGTTCCACATAGTAACCTGTCCCTGCAACAAGTAACAAATTCTTTTGCAACACCCAGATACAAAAAACCTACTTCCTATTAGACACATCACATCTTTTACAAGCTCTCAAAGCAAGTTCAGCCTATTTTAGCCTTCCTTTATACATTAGACAGTTTTGTATTGGAAAAAAAAAACAATAGTCTCCTCGTCAATGCCATCAGTGAGCTGGCAAACTTCATCCATGAGAACCCGTCCATGAAGGAAGCCTTCAACTCTTCCAGCTACTTAGATGCTTCTCCTGCACTGAAATGCAAGGCTAAGCAACATACACACATTTCTTTCAAAGGAATAATTACAGGAGAGAGGTCCCCATCAGCGCAAATAACCTAATTCTCAATAACTGGTTAATCTCTTCAGAGACAAAGTAACAGCATGAAATAGCCTTTGAGTGATGCTTTTCATTACAGAATTGTTCTCAACCATGCAGCACAAGAACCACAGAAAAACATGCCTGAACACAACAATGAACACATTTTAAAATTTTTAACCAAACAGTTTTGTTCAAAACACTAAACTTCTTCAGTTTCCCAGTTTGCCTTTCTTTCTTCACTCCTCTCAAATTAAATCTTTCCCTTCTTCCCCCCAAAATTCCTCAAGGTTTTCAAATCTTTGTCTCCATTAATTGACAAATAAGTTTGAAAAGTAAATTATCAAAAATTATGACTTGCACAACATGTCAAAAATGTGAAAAAGATTCTCAACCAGATCAAGAGCTGAAGTGCCAAAGGGCCAGATTTTATTGTTTGAATTTTCCACTCCTTCGGTTTCAAAATTTGTGACCTGTAAGCTATTACAGAGAAAGACGGACTATAAACCTAAACTCTTAAGAACGTCACCTCAATTTCATAAGCAGCTTAGAGGGAAAAAAGGAATCAGAGTTACTAAATTCCCCTCAAAAGCACATTACTTAACATGTAGCAGTGAAAGGGGGGAGAGGAGGGGAATACTCCAACTCTAAAATTTTAATAAATATAATAAAGTTGTAAAGGATAAGTAAAAGACTGGATGATATTTTCAAATAAGTTCATTTGAAAGAACATACAAGATATAGTTACTAAAAGCCTTATTATACAATAATCAATGTTTCCAACAAAGACAGGGAAGTTAAATTTTATTCTACCACTGGGTGACGCAGAATACAGTACAACAATTAAAGCACCCTATTAATGCATGGAAAGCAGAAAAATGAAACTACCCCATTCAGTTATACTCCGTCATCCAACTGAAATAGTTTGTATTTCCTCTTCTAGAAATGAACATGTTTAATTCCCATTTAAGTATCCTAAATACTAAACTGCTAAACAAAAGAAAACTAAGTAAAAGATTAACCATTCGAACAAGTTTCTTTCATCCCCATCATGGACTAGTCAAGTTGATAACAAGCAATTTTTAAACACAACATGATCTGTAGATCTTGGACTCCTTAGCGTGCACCTTGCATTTAGTCAATTTTGCATTTTAATTCTTGCCCACCTATACTTTAACAATTGGTCCATCAGACTGATCAGCTAAGTCCATGGCACCACACGCTGCTCTGTGAGATCAACCAAAGGAAGCTCAGGTTTCTGTGTCATGAGGAGAGAGTTTTTAACAGAGCAAGGGAGGAAGGACAGTGGCTGGTCCACACACAACGCATCCCTTTGAGACCATGACGAATCCCGGTGTCTTGTACTGAAAAGGCAGCTGTTTCTCCTCCCCTCTAGCCAAACACAAAGGCTTTGTGTAGTGCTTTACCAGAGAAAAGGAGACAAGGCAACACATAGGAATACGCAGAAACTGTCAGTCTCCTTTGTAGAGTATCAATTCATTCCCACTAGATAAACAAGCTTTAACTAACACAGAAAACACAGTAGTATATTAATATACCATAAAGTGCAACTTTATATTCTACGCAAATGCTTAACCTTTTGTACACATATATTTACTGCTGGTAGAAACTGATCATTTAGAAGCCAGTTTTGAACAAGGAAAACTCCACTCATATCTCTATTCTGTCATACTCAAAAATCTTGATATATTCAGCCACACTGAAGAAACCCCTCTGGAATTTGTGATGTTAGAGAAATCAGAGCCTGCAGTATGTGGCAGCAGTGCAGTGACTACACTAAACCTAAGCAACATCACGATATGGTACACCAGGAGTATATCGAAGAACAACAAAGTATTTGTCAGAGATAATTGCTTCCATTTTCACATTTTTAAAACTATGATATTCTGATGCACTATTTTCAAAACAACTTTTGACCAAAGATGATATATACTACTGCAGTCAAACTTTCCTATATATAATTTCTTTGACAGGCCAAATGTAAATAAGCATACTTCTGGTTTAACAAGTTAAGAAAGTTTTACTACATTTTTAAATGTACTTCACACTGTAAAGCAATGAATAATGATCAATAAAGTATTCTGGGCAATTTAACACAGAATAAAAATGGTGGATATCTTTGTACCATGAGTTGACATCATTAAGACCTCAAAAAACATTTCCAAAATCGAACAAGAGCAGCTAAATTATCTCTATCTATTGTTTTCTCAGATACAACAGCTCAAAGAAAGTGACATACCTACAAGCATAGCATGTGCTCAACAGAGGCACGGCATTAACTACGCAGAATAGTAAAAAAAGTTCACTCATTTTTTCCAGAACCAGAACAGGGAAACTAGTCACATCCTCTAAGGTTAACATGATAGTTAAATAAATAGAGTATGTTTTATTTCAGGGCTCTCAACCTTCCTGCAATATAGCTTACTAATTCAGAACATTTTAGCTGAAATTCAACTGGTTCTCCACATACAGTCTAAGAAATCCATTACAACCTATTTTATAATTCATTTTCTATACTCCTTTACAGCTTAATTATAAATAGAGTAGAAGGTTCTCAAAAGGCTGTGCTATACTCTGGGGTCATTCCTTTGTGTCTACTTCCCTCCACACCCAAGACAATACATTAATATTATTTGCAAATGCATCCTCACTCGCACTAGCAGTTGTTCCCAACTGCTCTGGCTCACACAAGAGGTTTTGGAAACCTCGTACCGATCTTTGTCCTTTCATCGCTTTTGCTCTAGAGTGACAACAGAAGTACAAGGATACAGCTGCAGCTCCAGAGTCCATCTGTAGACTCGGGAACAAGATATTTTCCCTTTTCCCTATTGTAAAGTTAAAAGTACGTATAACAGTGTATTTTTAAATCCGTTCCATGCGCAGTTTACACGCTCCCTGTCACCGCCGTGGTGCGAGCACCCGCGGCCTAGCCGGGCATATCTGTATGCACAGATCGATGCAACTGCCGCTAATGGCTCCAGCACTTGGAGCGCCAGGCGACAGACAGCCCGCTTCCCGATCCAGCCGTGCCCACACAGCATCCGTCACACGCATGCCACAGCCCAGAGCTGGAAATATAAACGCAGCTATTTTAAAACAGGGATGTTTCGCCGTCAGAACACGTAAATATCTGTACGGTTTGCCTTCTTGCAGCAAGTGGGAGGGAAAAAAAAAAAAAAAATCTCGTGCCTATAAATCTGAGTTTTTCGTGGAGGCCGGGGCAGCGGTGGGTGACTGCTGCTGGAGCCTGCCAGACCCACCGACCTTAACTCCACGGACCGTATCGCCCCGTGCTGCCCCCGCTGGAATAACCCTCTCTAGGGGAGGGCCGTGGCCCCGGAGCTCCCGCGCCCAGCAAACTCCCTCTCGAGACGCGGATAGAGGAACCGCGGCGCGGCTCCCACGCAGCAGCCGCCGGGGCCGGGCCG
>VYXB01000607.1:1189515-1274934 GCA_013397135.1 Pachyramphus minor
CGCCATCCCTGCGGCAGTGCCGGCCGGAGCCCGGCCGCGCTCACCCGCGCTGCCGCCCCCGCGCTCGCCCTTCCTTGGCCGCGGCGCCACGGAGCCCGCTGTCCTCTGGGCACCGCCCACTTCCCCCTTTCCGGAATCGTGATTGGGCAGCCGCCGAGATTCCTCATGGGCGATTGGCTCTGGGAGCGGTCAATCCGGGCGCCGGGGGCGGGTGCCCCTGGACGCGGCGCTGTGCAGTGAGGGGTTGGCTGAGCCGACCAGTGCCGCTACCGGCACGGCCGCCCCCGCGCAGCCCCGGGGCCGAGGGCCGGGAGGGCCGCTGGAGTTCTCCCTCGCGACGAGGTTACGAGGGTCAGCGCCCGTGCTGGACACTGGGCCTGGCCCAGGCCTCTTGCCGCCGCATGGCCGCTCCCGGGGGAAGCTGCGTCCTCCCTGCGGTGCCGCCTCCGCCTCGGTGACCAGGGCTGGCTGTGCTGTCCGCACCTGAGCGGGGTGCCCGCCGCCTGACGGGCATAGGCCCGGCCCGGCCTCCGCTGGGGCGAGAAGTGCTGAGGAAGGGGAGGAGGCTGGAGGCGGGGCGGGGGGGATGTCTCTTCAGGGCCTTCTGTGCCCTGCGGGGGCCAGCGCTGCCCTGGGGACAGAGCGCAGCTGTCACCCCTGGGCTCCGAGCGGTGACAGTGGGGTGTGTCCCAAGCCTGGGTGAGTACGGCCTTCGAAGGGAGGGCTTCCCGCTCTCACAGGTGACTCGCTGCTCGCTGCGGGCAGGACCCCCCAGCCCTGTGAGGACATGGAGCGAGCGCTTGTCAGTGGGTGCCACCGTGCCGTCATCGCGCGGCAGCCGACAGGATGCGATTGCAGGGCCACAGTGACAGCCCAGAGCCTGCATCCATCTGGCAGACAAGCACCCAGGAGGGGCCTGTTCTGTGGGAAAGGACAGATTGGCTGTGGTCACAGCAGCTTGTATGAAGTGAGTGAACGCACGATAGGCTTCCCCTCATGTGAGGTTTCCTTAAGAGAAAAAAAAAAGTGCCTTTATTGCCCTACTCTCAGCCAGATAAGATGATAGTGTGAATAATTTAAGCCCTTTCTTCATTCATCACAAAGAGATCATAGTTAAAGAGCGAGGTAAGAAAACAGTATCTCCTACTGCTGCTTTAGGAATAGGAAGATCTTAGTGCTCATAGTTTGCAAGTGAGCTACACAGAAGTGGGAGCTGTGAACCAAATTTAACAGGGAGCCCAGACAGTTGGGACTTGCTCAGTGCCAGCTTCAGCCAGATGCTTCCTCATTCACAAAGTGAACTGCCTTGAACAGTGGGCCACCAGTCGTAGTGGTGTGGGTAAGCACTGGTGACAAGCATGTATATCTCTATATATGGTAAGTGCACATTGATAATACATGGTAACAATTGAAGTGGTTAGTAAGAAAGTTTGTTTCCATTCACTGTATGGAAACAACCCAATGTTGGTGGCAATAGGTGGCAAGAGTTGTGGTTTGGTTTGGGTTTTTAATACATCTTTTATTCAATTACAAAATGTAATTATGAGTTCTGCTTACCTTTGAAAGGCACTTACAATTTGTCATTTGGAAAATATTCTCCCGAAGCTACATATTTTTCCAAATCTGTTTTAAGTGCATTGCGAAAGTTATTCTGGGATAGCCTGCTCCTCATGCTTGTTCTTCTTATGCACCAAACAAATAATTTTTTCATGTTCACTCCAAAGTAGGCAGTACTTTTCCTCTCGGATTATAATTGAGGGTAGATGAATGCCCTAACCACCTCTTAGATGTAATGTGTTAGATGTAACGAGGGGCTCATGAATATGAATCCATTTGCAAAGAGTACTTTATTGTTCTCCCAATAATTGACATGTTGCCTGAGGTGTACATTTCTTCAGGAAAATTTTCTGATTCAAATAAAGGGAATGGAAGGCCTTAACAAACTTGTTTATCTGGTTTGTCTATTTACCTGTTTATCATTGCATATCCAAGGGGCATAGTTTCTCTGATACCTTTGGAATTTTACAAGTTAAATCGTTATCTAATACAATCACATTGACATACACATTATTACAGGAATCACATCAGTACATGTCTTCTTAGCATACTGTAAATCAGCATGCACACTGCAAGCTTTAAAAGACCGAATAGCCTTTCCCTTCATTGTCAGTTAGTTGTAGTGATCTGTTAGTTTCCAAATTACCATGCATTTTTCATAACTGGACAAAACCTGAATGGTTCAAATGAAAGTCAAGCAGGGGAAAAAACTGAAACTGAGCCTTTTTAAAAGGAAAATCTGTTTCCACTTATGTGAAGGAGGTCTTTATAGAAAAGATCTAATCTTTTTTAGCTCACTGCTCCAGAAATACACCAAGAGTGTCAAGGCTTTCTGTTCTACTATTTTTGGTTCAGAGATGATGGTAAATATAACAGATACCAGCATTTCCTCTGTCAGTGCAAACTTGCAGAATATCTTCAGCACACACCAAAAAACCCACAACCAACCAACTCCAAAAAACCATCAGCACATTAAAATCTCTATGTAAATATGAAATCGAGGTACTCCAGCTTTTTTCTTTGCCTTTTTTTTTTTTTTTTTTTTTAGTACATGTAGTTAAGCTTAGATGTGTTGTGTTGATTTGCCTTGGAAAAAGTTACCCTGAGCCAAAAACTGTCCTATTGCCTTTATTCTGCTTGTACATTTTTAGTGCTAATTGACTATCTCAATGTAAAAATGTGTCTCTTTTTGCAGCTGTTAGTCAGCAGCTGTAAACCGCTGCAAATGGGGACCTCTGTGTTTGTTCTGGAGATTTTTAAGTATCTCCGGTGGTGCAAAGTAAATCAGTCAAGCAAACTGTCCTGGTTTCAGGAGTTAATTTTCTTTTTAGTAGCTGGTACAGTGCTGTATTTTGGATTTAATATGAGAATAACGTTGACAACACAATGAGGTTTTAGTTGTTTTTAAGTTGTTCTTACTCTAAATCAAAGATGTTTCTGTTTCCCGTGCTCTGCCAGTGAGGAGGTGCACAAGAAGCTGGAGGGGAACATGGCCAGGACAGCTGACTCAAACTGTCCAAAGGGATATTCCATACCCTAGAACATCATGCCCAGTATATAAATGGGGAAGGAGTTGGCTATGAGGTTCCAGTGGCTGCAGGGGGACAGGCTGGATATCAGTTGGCGAGTGGTGAGCAATTGCATTAAGCATCACTTGTTTGCCTTGCGTTTTGTTTCTCTCTCTCTCATTTCATAACAATCTGTAGTAGTGTCAAATTGTTACTATCTTTTGTATTTTGTTTCAATTATCAAATCGTTCCTATCTCAACCCACAGGGTTTACCTTTTCTTTCCACTTTTTCCCTTACTGGGGCAGGGGTGGGGGCAGTGAGTGAGCAGCTGCATGGGTGGGACTTAGTTGCCAGCTGGGGTTAAACCACAACACAAGCTGTCTTGTCTTAGTTCAAAACTAAATGTCTAACTTGGCTGTAGACTGCAAGGAGAAGAAAGGTACTGCACACCAGAACTCTGAAGTTAGAGAGCAGGAGGATTACTGTAAGGAATTACTTCAAATTCCAAAGACTTACCTGACCAAACTTTATTATAACGACATAGTTGCTATGGAAAGATATGAACAAAAAAATTTAGTTGTGCTGGTATGTGCATGGCATATGCATGGGAATACAACTTGCTGAGAAGCTTGACTGTATGAAAAATAATCCCCAGTCCTGTAAAGATGTTCTTACGTGTCTAATATCGCTTCCATATTTAATAATAATAATTTATAATTATAAATATTGTGCATAATTTATTAAGATTAAATATAGTAAGTATTAAATCACGTAATGAGGCAATAAATAAAATTGGTCTGAATTTTAAAAACTATAGAAATGAGCCTTTAAAGACCAAAGTGACAGCAAGATATTTCTGGACACAACTAGAGACAGCTCTAGCTTTTATAATTTTTTTAATTTCAAAAAGATCAGAGCATGAGAATTTACCCACCTATAAGCTTCTAATATCTTCCTTGTTTGAAGAACTAGATCAGACTTTCCAGGATAGTCTGTAAATGGCACACAATTTTCTACTTCTTCCAACTTCTCCTTCCTTAGGTTTCGTAAGGGATAGCAATAGAAAGATAAGTTTGCTTTCCTGGAAATCTTCTTTCTTGTGGGGTGAGAGAGATGTGAGAATTTTCATCAGTGGTTTTTGTCTGAAAGAAAAGACCTAATGTTTCTTCAAGGAATCTTTAAAAATTAAAACCCACACCTAGACACAAATGTATGCATATGGCTGCTGATGGAAAAGGATGACATGATTAAAAACATGCAAGACCATCTGAACTCTACAGTTATTTTTCTTCAAATAAACATGTATGGGAGTAGACTCATTGATTTCAAACACTTCTATTGGAACTTCCTTGTCTGGACTTCAGTGGCTTGGGGTAACTTATTTATTTCTGTAGAGTCAGAAGATCTGAATAATATTTCTGCTTAATTGACCACAGAAGTGGAAGACAAAAGTCATAAAATTTTTTGGAGACTCAGAAATCAAATGATTGTCAGGAAAGAGAAGTGAGAAAAAGAAATAAAAAAAATTCAAAGGAGGATAGCAGGAAGCACAGATTTCATAGAGATGGAAAATTCATAGGTTTGGTTAGTCAGTCAGTGATCATCCACCAAATCCTAGAATTTGTTGAAAATTGTAACCAAAGATTAATATATAAATGGAGGTGGAAACTGAAGAGTTGAAAAGTCGAAAGAGTCGAAAAGTAAACACATTTGATAAGCTCAAATTTCTGGCAAAAGTCGATGAGCAAAGGAAGTATTGATCAAAGACAAGAAAGCACTTACCAAGTTTGGTAGATGTTTAAACAGTTATCCAGTTCATTGCAAATGAAAAACCATAGACCTTGACACAACCAGCTCAACCCTCTTTCCAAGGAAGGATCAACTGTCCCCACAACATTCCTGGCCAGTGTTTGTCAACCTGTTACAGAAGTTGTTCTGTTGATGGAAATCAAGCTTTTTCATGAGCTGTTTTGCTGTTCTCACTAAATGAATGATTTCACCTGTTATTCTCCTCATATCCTATCACCAAAGGAATTTACTCCCTACCTCTGTGCAACTACCTTTAAAACGACTTGAACACTATTTTCACCTCTCACCATCAGTCTTCTCTGCACTAAGGAACTGAGAACCTTCAGTCTTTTTTCACAAATTGTGATTTCTAGACACAGTGTCAATAAGCATGAAGTCACCACTGAAGGGACAGAGGGATCTTGGATCTTTTTCAGATGAGCTCTGAGAGCACTGTGTCTAGGTGCTGGCTTTTGTCAATTTGACAGCTTCAGGAGCATTGTCTTTTTTTTTTCTTGGTAACTGTCTTTTCTTTCTAAAAGAATCTCAAATTCCCTACAAGGTGTCCTGAGTAATATTGTTCAGTTCAAATTATGTTCTAAAGAATGAAAAACAGCATTGACATCAGGTTTATAATAAGCAGAGAATAGGGAGAGTTCCTGATTAGTATAGGAGGTCTCTTCGATGACAAATGTGACAGTGTATATCTGACTACTTTGCTAGGGGAAGAAGGGTCAGCTGGTAGTATAGTGCACCTAAGTATTGATGCTATGAGATATGGAATTAAAAAAGGAAATTTTAGCTCATTATGTAAGGGCAATTCTGTTGCCAGTCCTCGTAATACGTGTATAATTCCATTCTGCAAAAAGCTTCCTGATAACTGGCTTGTGAGGAAAAGATCCCTCTAGAACAAGGTACGAGGGTGAAAAGGAAGATTTCTGCATGGTCTTATTATGAATAAGGTTGTAAAAATGGATTCTAGTCTTCAGAAAAAATTACACCCAAGGTGGAAGTGTCAGGTTACCAACCAATTTAAAATACATATTTACTTCCAGCTTTACTATAGACTGCTGGTCTGATTTTAAGGTGAATTTCTCTGCCTTAGTTTTCCATTTGTAATGACTCACCATGAGTCAGGAGTGGATGACTCAGAGGTTGTGGACAGCACAATTTCTATGGATTGAAATCAGAGCCAGTTTGACAGGTACCAACGTGGAGTTTCCTGCAGGATACAGTAGCCCAAAAGACTAGCTGTACTTGTGCAGTGCAGTTCATGCAGGTCTGCTAAAATTTCCTTTGTACCTTTTTTTCAGTGTTCATGTTGTTATAACCTTTAAACATCTGAAAACTGAAAATTGTAGTACTTCTTTTTCTGATTTGTTTAATCTGCGATGTTCTTCAGGCAATTAAATGAGCTACAGTTACGGTATTTGTATTTTTCACGGAATGTAGTACAGCACAGTAATACAGTGTATAGCTGTAGTTGTAAAAACATATAACTGACTTAGTTTTCAATAAGCTTTGTGTCATTTTAATGTACATTTTAATGTACAAGCTGTGTTCTTTTAAATTATTGTCTATTGCCATTACTTCTTCCCTTTGAGTTTTGACATTCCCTCTGTCAACTCTGCAATTCCATAAGAATTTCAAATGTTCTGACTTAACATAGGTATCCCTATCTAACTAAAACAACTATAATCACCAAATACCACTATATTTCCTTCCCTAAAAGTTCAGAAGTGTAATTGAGAAATGAACATTCTGCAAAGATCCCTTTGTTTCTATTTGCTTAATAAGTCAAGTCTCTCAGTATCTACCACGTGGTTCACAAATTTACAGAAGCCCAAAAAAGCAGATGGTCTGAATTCCCTTGTTCATGCTCCCTCCCCGTTAACACATATCATGAGAATCTATTCCTGAACCACTGACATGTTAAAGAAAGGCCATGTAGTACCTGCTTGCATCAGACTCACTGAGTGGCTCCAGCTTTAGTCCAGCACTCCAAAATCTCATATCATTAGTTATCATTTACATTAAATACATAATGAAATTAAAATCCATTCAAATATAAAAAAAATTTAATTTTTGGAAAGTAGATGTAAAATTAAACTTAAAAGCATGAGTCATCCCAACTAGTTATTTCATCACATTGATTTGTAATGTCTGTCCTTGCTTGTGGACTTTATGAATGGTACTAAATAGGTAAGTAATTGGTCAAACATATTAGATTTATGTCTTTCAGATCCAAAGCCACAGCACAGCAGTCTCCACTGTGACCAGAAAAGTGTGTGATTTCTTTCTTTACCTCTGGGTGATAGATGTCAGCCCCACATATACAGCCACTCCTGCAGAGTTACGAAATGCTACTCTGTGGTCTTGGTGCCCAGGCTTCCCAGCAGGTCTATAAGAAAATGCATCATGGTTAATTATAGATTGCCATAAAACAGAACTAATTCCTGAATAATTCAGCTCTTGTTATCAACTTTGCAGCTGAAACCATTTTGCAATACGAGTTGGAACAAACTATACAGGTAGCATTGACCTCTAGTTGCATTAAGATTGGATTTAAGTAATTTCTTAAGATGAGGCATTCTTGAGCTTCCATTAGCTCTGTGAATGACCTCTAATCTCTTTAAAACAAATTAAAAAAAAAAAAAGCTTCTTACTCTGCATTGTGGAAAAAACCTACATACAGCAGCAGTGCCATCTCCTGCTTGCTTGCTTTCATGCATGCAAATACTCGATTTGTGTTGCAAAGAAACCACAGGGAAGGTGCATTTTTCTGCTAGTAGGTAATTAAGGCAGTAACATTTTCTAATACTCAGGGACAACATATGTCTGGAGTTCCATAGCTGCAGGTGGTTTACTCAAGTGAACTTTTTCTTAACACAGAAAAGGACTTCAGTCATTTGTCCAGGTTTTCTAAAATATCAGATCCCAACCAGAACAGTAGCTCAAAATGTGTACATTTCTGTACTTGTGCTGTACACAAGGAATACATTCTATCTGTTAAATATGCTTCTGTAGAGTTATCTGTACATAAATGTACACTTTTGAAGAGATCTAACATATTCCCTTGGGGTTTGCACAAGTACAGCAAGTCCAAAACATGAATGATTCGTGTGCAGAGGAGTAATTCAATGTAGTTGGGGCATATTTGATCGTATGTAAGCATTTGTGTGGTCCATCTGCAGTAGATCCAACAGGTCTCACATGTGCTCTGAATCAATGGGACATAAGCAAGGTAGAAAGCTGGAAGCCCTATTTCAAATACTTTCTTTATAAAGGTGAAGTGATGGTAAATTACATTTTTCTGAACCAAAGTTGCCAGCAAAAGGCACACTGAGCCTGTATGGCTCCAGGGACTTCCTCCCCACATCAAGGAAGCAGGTCTGTATGTTTGCCATGCACTACTGGACAATGCATTGTTGCATGGAGCTTGTAGCAAACATTAGATATGAGTTTGATTGTATCAGAAAAACTGAAAAGGGAGAGAATTTCACTGCATGACTTTATCCTGTGAAATATGTCCTTGGGGATTTTCACCATGTGGACACAACAGAATGATGCTTACAGCCTCTCTCTTCCATGCAATGATATATGAAATAGCTTCTGCCAAATGAACAAGATTTAATAGATTTAATTTTTAAAATATTGTAGCTAGATACTCCAGTCTTTGCTTTACACCAGCCTTTGACAGAGTGAGTTGCACTGAGAACTGGTCTTTCACCTTTCCCCGGTAATAAGTTTGATAACACTGCTGCCTGTAGAGGGGTGTCTACCTTTACATGAGACCCTAAACGAGATGAGCAAGTGTATTCCCAGAATACAAAGTTGGAATTACACTATTATCAGAGTATTGTTTTACTGCTTATCATTAGCTGGGAGAGGACAGTTTATGCTTCTGAGAATATTCATAAACAGTACAATGCTTGGTGCAGGATCCCTCGCTGTCAGTCGTGCTCACTGAACTCCCTCTGCTGTACCAATGTGTTATGGACCCTATAGACCAAACCTGGTCCTGCTTGGTGATTCAGTTCTGGGACTGACATCACCACTAACTTGATCAAGCATAGCTGCAGACTCAGCTTGTTGCCACTACTGTTGCCAGTTCAACCAGCCACGTCCATCCCATAAATTCCCACGTGTTGGGCTCAGAAATGCCAGCGGACATGATGCTTTTGCTTTTGGTTCTGGCTTGGAATAGAGCTATATAAGAGTCTAGGAACAGAGGTTTCTATTAGATTGTTCTTGAATCTGGAAAGCTTCCCAAACCAGAATCTACTGTGAGTCATACAGGATGATCCAATTGCTCTTGGTTACTTGAATTCCTTTCTTGCACACAGTTGCATTCAATACACAAGAGGACGGACAATTCCATCCAAAGCAACAAAATATGGAATGATGGGTAAGGCACTTAATAATGAATGTAAATGATGATTCCCTAAGGTAGATTTTCCCTTCCCACAGAACCACAAAGTTTCATTATTCTCCTTTTCTCTCCTTTGAAGGCATATTTATTGTTAAGAACAAATTAAGAACTATTGAAGACATTAACAGGTACTGAAGAACAGTCTCTGTCACTGACTAATGCAAACCTCCAAAGGGGTAAAAAGGTAAAAGAAGTTCCTATAAAATATTTTGTTGATGACGTCTCAGTCCACACACAGTTAATTGGCCTGTTTTGCAGGATTTAACCTGGTGGCATAAGAACCTTGAAATAAATCTCTTAGCTACGATTAGAGATGAAAGACAGATTAGCACAGGCAGGAGAGCTGAAGTCTTTTTCTCCATCTCCACTGGTGAGTCAGTGTGAAGACAGGACAACCGAAAAGCAATCAGGAAATCAGTATTTCCATCATCCTCAGGATGTCTGATTCAGGTATTTTCTTCCTTGTATTCATCAAATTACCAGTTTCAAGTTCCTGTTCATTCCTCTGAAGCAGGTTAGTAGTTTCTTTTACAGTGTCACAAATAGGAATGCGTGTTTACCTAAAATGGCAGATTTTAGCAAAATCAGTAAAATGTGATTTGTTTATGGCAAAATTGCAAGCCAAATTTCTTTTGACAGTTTTTAGGTAATAAGTAAATGTTACTAACAAGTAAATAGCTGTGCTATGTCATGTTCTATGTAGTTAGGGAAATTTGATAGCAAAGGAACAGGTAGATGACATCTTGGAAGCAAAAAGCTACTGTATGGTGATGAAAGCAGTGTTTAAAGTGAGTTAGACAAAAAAGGCTTGAGAAAGGTATTGATATTACACATTTATTTGGCTTCTTCTGTTGAAAGAAGTATTTCTCTCTTTATAGAATAAAATCCAGTTTGCTCTCCCAATAGTCAGGGAAAAAATGTCTGTGTGTATATGATTCATAACTCTGGAGTGCCTTATGTGCACAGGTTTCTAAGAAATTTGATAGAGGTTTTAGTTCCACTGAATGGCTGGGAGTGGCTTTGGTTTTACAGTAACCTGCTGCCAAACATAACTCAGAGAAGAACAGATACATCTTTCAGAGCAAGGCTGACACTTTCAGCTCATAATTGCACTTCAGTTCTTTCATCTGGAAGAACTTTCTTCCTGGTGCTCAAAAAATGCTACTGCACAGCTGTATGAGTGTTGCAATACATCTTATGCAATAAATTTATTCAATACTTCATTAAACAGTTAGGGAAAGAAAAATGTTATGGTGTACTTACAAAATTCATTATGATAGGAAGAGAGTCTTCTCATTATCTGAAATAAATTCAGTAAACTGTTAGCATAGGTAAAAATAATCTCAAGATAAATATCCGTACAGAAGCTGGGAACACAGGAATGGAATAGATAACTAGTTCTTCTGTCCCAGACTCAACGCACTCAGAGTTTCATGAGCAGCACAGTGTGTCCCAGAGATCCTTTGTGCAATCCCAGGTACATCAGTGACAGCCAGAATCAGTCAACAAGTGGTCACTGCATACAACAACCACCCTCTTCTGGCACTAGGGTTCATATGATCTTGGGCTGCGGGAGGACTGAGGTGCAGGTACCTCTGTTATGTGAATGTGAATGTTCCATGAAATCTGCTCTTACAACAATACTAAAATTGCACAAGGAATCGGGAAAAAACATACGAGAATTATTGGAGGTTCAATTTCTCTATGGTTAGAATATGACAGAAAGTCTCAAGTTAAAAAGCCTTCCAGCTTGCAGTAATAAACAGCTAAACTTTCCCCTGAAGGAGGATAATGGTCTGTTAAACTCAGGTTTACACTTGAGCCTCAGTCTCCCCTTATGCCACAGGGACCCTCCACGAGCTTAGACAAGCTGGTGCCTTCTCTGAAGTAGTCATGGCCCCAAGCCTGCCAAAGCTCAAGGAGCATTTGGACAGTGCTCTTATGCACATGGTGGAATTGTTGAGGGGTCCTGTGCAGAGCCAGGAGTTGGACTTGATGATCCAACTTGGGTCCCTTCCAACTTAGGATTTTCTGCGATTCTGTGAAATTTATATCTTCCAAAATCAACAATGCCTCTTGAGCAGATGAACTTTAAGTAAAGGTAGTACTGGTTACAACTTTTGTTGAAATGTTAAAGCAAAATACGTTTGGCAAGTAGGGTGTTTTCAGTGACACTGTAACTATACGTGTGCCTAACAGTTCAGAGGCATTTTACAAGTACATACATATATTTCATAGAAGCTAACAGTGCATGATGCATTCATTCATATATGCTGGCCATGGAATGTGAACTGCATAGCAGCAGTCAGGGAATTTCACAACAGATTCTCTCTGTTGTGAGCTCTGAGACCTGATTTCTGAATATCAGGGGCAATGAAGCCTATTAGCAGCCGTCATCTACAGCTATTTAAGGTCAAGTCATGAACTGCTTAACTGGTGAAGCAATCAAAGATAGTCTCCAGGCTTATCAGACAGGCTGTCAGCTGAATTCGTATGGGGACTTAATTCTGTGCCAGCAGAGCATGATCCTTTCAAATAAGGTCTGAAAGATACCATAGAAGAATGGTGTGAAGGAAGTGTTACAGTTTTATAAATGACTATCCTCTGGACTTGTTTGCACAGAGGTGTCTATCATCAATACGATTATTACACTGTAATCACACTCAACATTCATCCCATTCTGTGTGGGAATGCCATTTAGGATTCTGACTGGAATGTGGGGGGGGCTTGGAAAGAAAATCAGTCTGTGGTTGGTGGTAGGAGGGTTGGATTAAGGTGTGATTGTCACAGTTTCTCAAGAAAAAGATTAAAACCAAGCAACTTTAGCAGCAGGAGCAGAGGTTAAGACAGTAATGGAGATTCCCTAAAGATTAAATAGGCCTTATTTAATACATCATGCTATTCCAAGAACTCTTTTTTAATAAGAACTTTCAGAAAGAAAGGGAGGTCTATCAGATAGACAAAAATTAGAACATCCTAAACTGTTGATTTTTTTCTTCAGATGTGAAGACATTCTGCTTTTTTTTTGTAGGGTGAATTGTTAGTTCACATAAAAATGGTTATGCTTTTTTGCCAGATCAAGTGGAGAGATGCAGTGGAGGATGTTCATCAAAAATACATTTAGGTCATAACACTTAAAAGTTGATAAAACTTTTATAATATTTTCTAGAAAACCAGCACAGTCATTGATAGTTTAACTATTTGTATAACATTTTGTCTCTGTTGATAACTGCAGTAATTTTCCCCCTGCAGTTTTTTGCCAGAGTGATCATATCTTAGTACTCTACATGTAGAGATAATACTTGCTTTTTGCTAGAAAAATCACATTTTACTGCACATAATCAATGAAATTACTAAAGATACCCATAGGACACTCTGTTTCTGGTTTTACTTTCACATTTTTTCTGTAGGGAAAAAAGGCTTATGTGATTATGCTGTATGTATTTGTGTTTGTCCTGTTTATTCAACTTCTTAACTCAAACCTGGCCATAATACAGTAATCTAAGAATAATAAATACCTATAATTGTCAAGAAAATACAGGCAACAAGTTCAATGGAAAAACCACTGTGAGTGTTCTGGAAGGAAAGCCAGCAGCCCAGCTCACTTCTAGACATCAGAAAGCCTGCACAGAAAATTGCCCTTGAAAAAATCCACAGAATTCTAGAGTCACTGGTTGTACTGTTCACTTGTTTTTAATTGCTCTAGTTAGTCCTTAATTTATTTTTTTTTTAAGTGTATGAAATTTAAGCAATAAATTTCACTGGGGCACTCCCTGGGCGGGGCTGAGAGTGCGTGAGGCTACATAGGAAATTCTCAATAGTCTCTAAAAATACCTGGTCAAACAGACAGTAATCTCTCTCTCTCTTCTTCAGATTTCTACTGCACACTTTGGACACATGCCCCTAATCAGCTTACAAGCTTCCTTTGACCTACACTTCTTTTCCTAAAGCTGATCTGACTATGGCTGTCCTCAAAGTAAAATTCACCAAAACTAAGAGGGACAAACTGGCCCAGATCTTATGGATACTCAACTGGGTTTCTGTAGTGAGTGGGATCATTCTCTTCAGTCTTGGCCTCTTTCTGAAAATAGAGATCAAGAAGCGCAATGAAGTGATGGCAAAAGGGGACATTAACTCTGTACCCAACATGCTGATCTCTGTGGGGGTCATAGCATGTATCATCAACTTTCTGGGTGGAAAAATCTGCTATGACTGCTCAGATGCCAACAAGTTCTCTCGATGGAAACTTGTTATGCTGCCATACCTCGTATGTAGCTTCTGTTTTACCTTCTGCATCCTGGTGGGTGCTGTCATGTGCTACACCATGAAGAACGAGCTGGAAGAGTCTCTCTACCTGGGACTGAGGGATGCTATTAAGTTCTATAAAGACACGGACATACCTGGACGATGTTTCTTAAAGAAAACAGTGGATTTGTTACAAATTGCATTCCACTGCTGTGGAAACAATGGCTTTAGAGACTGGTTTGAAATTCAGTGGGTATCTGCTCGTTATCTGAATATGGCTTCTAAGGAGGTTCAAGAGTAAGTATTCACTAGTTGTAACAAAAAATCTAGGAGAAAAATTCATTCAAGAAAGCAAAGTCTTTTTACTGGACCTTTGTATCTTAATCAAAAAAACTGTTGAATGACCACATTACTCACAAAATACGCTAACTACAAGCACAATCAAAAGTCACCTTTTGCTAACCTTTTAGGGATGCTAAGCAAAGCAAAGATGTATCTTTCCTTTTTTAATGTGGTGAGTGAGCTACCTCAAAAATTTAATTTCAGTTACAGTGAGCTGATAATGGAAAGAAAAAAACAATTGTACTATCAATACATTGCACAGTCAACCCTAAACACTGAAAGACCTTTCTCCTTCGAGGTATTAGATTCTGCAAAGCCAAGTTCAAATCTGTAGGTTCACTGAATAAAAAAGGAGAAAAACATTTTTGGGGGAGGGTTGTGGGGTTTTGTGGGTTTTTTTGTTTGTTTTGTTTCTTTTTTTGTGTGTGTGTGGTAGTGCTTCACATAATGTAAGAACTGTAATACTTACAGACAACAGAAAAAGTAACAATTAAAATTTCTGTAAGTAGACAATTTAGTATTTAATAGTTTTTCTAAAGCTGAAAAAAAGTCCTCACTGACAAGAGTGTAGTAGCCTTGTATTCTTTGGAAAGACAAACACAAAGAGCTTGACTGGCATTTGTCAAGTGCTTTGTTTTGTGACAATAAAGGCAGAGAAAGGGAGGCCAAAGATCTTATTTTATCAAATTTTGCAACTTGAAACTGCCTTCATAGCAAAGTTTATATACAGAGTTGCAAATATGCCAGAGTGCAGGACCTAGGAGAATACAGATAAGAGGTTATCAGCCTGCACAAGACAGTTGTTTGTGGAAATGAAGCAAGATTTACAAGTGTTCTCAAGAGAGAAGTTAGGAAGTATCACATAGAACAGACTGACCCAGAGATGTTTTGAATCCTGGTTCCATATGGAAAAGTGACATGACAACAAAGAACTGAAGCGTAGTATTTTATTGTGAGGTTCAAAAGTAAAATATCCTGCCTTTTATTTCTGCAAGGCATGCAGAAACAGTAATGTTTTATCCAGGGTCTTAATTAAATGGTTTTCTTCTGCAGGGTCACCTGTGCTCTGCAAATTATTTTGAGAATACACTGTCAATTAATTCTTGTCCCATTTTGGCAGAAGGTGACAGTGAAATGTGTGTGAGGGAAGTAATTTCAGAACTTCTTTTGCTGTGTAAAAATTGCTTAATTTCATCTGGATTGCCAGAATCCAAGTTGGTGCTGTATAACCAAATTATACCATGATTTCTAAAATCAAAAGTGAAACATTTAATTAATGGGAAATCATTGGAAGCAAAGCCCAGCTGGTAATGGAGAAGGAATCAAACTTTTTTTGGTTTCAACCTGTACTGTATGTCAGTTGGAAGATTAAGAGACAAAGCAGCTGAGAACTGACATACTGTCAATTCACACATAGCCTTTGTAAAACTGAACTTTTCACCTTCTTCATGACCCTTTTCCCTCTCCTCTCTTCTATAGCTCCACTGCCAACACCTCAATGTGACAAGGCATGGAGACAGTCAGTGGGAATGGTCAGAAGACGAGGCAGGTTACAGTGGTACAATCCTGTCATTGTTTTTGTTAGGTGAAAATCATCTCTTTTTTTTTTTAGCCTTAAAAGTAAATTTGTGCTTGACAATTCCATAACAACTTCAAATTGCAACAACAAATAGCAGCGAATGCCTCACATACTCACCTCAGTCACTGAGGTCTTCTTTTCAGTACCAACATTCTTTAATTTGCCACTGACAGAGAAAACACAATGGCAGGAGTGGAAAGAAGATTCCCTTTTCTAACACATGGCAGGAAGAATTAAAAAAAAAATAGTTGAATTGATGCTTGGGATCAAAAGAAAAGGTTAACACCCAGATACCCAGTTTAAGAGATTGTATTTTACCCATTTTAGATGCTGTACTCTATCAGGGTCATTAAATACACATAAAGCCCTAAAATACAGAGGGCATTTTCCTGAACCAGGTAAAAGCTTCCCTTTCATAATGTGCCAGTCTTCCTCTCCTCCCTCTGAGAGTTTTCTTTTCTCCTCCAGTATTCAAGTCTTCCATTTTGTGCCTCTCTGAGCTTGTTTCACTTGAAAGTACTTCTCTTTAGCTAGTGCATCTTTGTGTGGACTTCTGTTTCCAAGCAGTATCTTTGTGTCGAAAATACTGAAGACTTCATGCTAAGAGAAGGTAATACATGGAAAACAGATATCATAGATTCATTTAACTGTTCCAGAAAATCGTGATTAATCTGAGACTCTGTTCTCTTACCTTCCCATTCCCATTTTTTTCTTATTCCTATTTTATCTTTCCTCTTTTCCCACATATTTTCCTCCCCATCTTATGGGGGAGGGAAAGGAATAATTTTCTGTAGTAACTATGCTTTTCAAAGCTACAAGAAGTATAGTTAACAAGAAGCAGAAACTCCCTTGTGAATTAGTTTCAGAATATGTGTTGAACTAGCCCTTGCAATGGGTACAGTGATGAAAGGCCAGTGGACAATTTCCAGTGCAGAGAGTTAGATGCAAAGATATTCTTGTATTAGGTTCTCTCCTAAGGAATGACTGAATTAAAAATTAATGCAGAAGCAGTGAAACAGGATTTGCAAGGACATAACTTCCATTAGAGTTCCACCAAGATAAACAGGTTCAGAAGTTGTCTTTAGTATTAACAGCACAAAGATACTTAAAAAGGCAACATCTCTGTGAACACTGAACTCACGTCTTGGGGCACAGTATCACAAACCAGGTGAGGTGCTGTGCTCATACGGGACAAATACAGATCATTAAAAATTCCATTTTCCTGTAGTAAGCAAGTTTTCCAGTTGAAAATATATCCCCATTTTCCTTTCATTACTTTGGAGAGGCCTACATTACAGCAGACTTGCATTATTTCCTTTGCTAAAGTCACAGGCACCACGTGCTGCCGACACGACTTTTGTAATGGCCCAACTTTCTGTCCTGTTGCAGCCGTCTAAAGAGCAACGTTGACGGGAAGTTTCTGGTGGATGGAGTACCCTTCAGCTGCTGCAACCCCAGCTCTCCACGGCCCTGCATCCAGTACCAGCTGACCAACAACAGTGCTCACTACAACTATGATTTCCTGACAGAGGAGCTCAATATCTGGGTGAAGGGGTGCCGAGAGGCTCTTCTGGATTACTACACCACTATTATGAGATCCATTGGCATTGCAGCATTGCTTATTTGGTTGTTTGAGGTAAGTCTCACAAAAATGTTCTGTGTCAGATTAATCAGAATCTTTTGTCTCCATAGGATGGGAAACAACTATAGTATAACATGAAAAGTGCCTCAGCAACCAAAGTCCACAGGCACTTCAGGAATGTTGCAGGACTTCCTTTAGTACAGGACTTTCCCAAAGTCCACAGAGCAGAAACAAATCTCGTTGAAGATGAGGGCTATCAGAAATTATGTATATAATTCTGTATACTTACAGAGCTTTTTCAATAGAATACAGCATATTTCCTTCACTGAAGCACTTACTGGATCAGATATAAGACAATAAATGCACTGACACAACTGCAAGGAAATTATGTGAGAAGGTCTGGGGGTTGTTTTAAGTGTGTTTTAACAAAGAATATACAAAATGTGACCAGGTCTTTGGCTTAATAGATTAATTTTGTTTATAGTTAAAATTGAGCATAAGTATCAATATCTTAAAGCCTCCTTTTTACATTATATATTCACCGTATAAACAATACTTGCAAACATGACATTGATTATGCTGCTGATAATGCAATCAAAATAAGCACACCACAGGGAAGCATACAACCCTGCAAAGCTGCAGTCTTCCTGCTGATGTTAAGAGAGTTGTCTGGATGTTGTCATCCACAAGTAAAGGACCCCCAGTGTCACAGGCTACAATAGAGTTTTCTCATCTTTTTAATAAGTTTTAGTTTTGTGATTACTGCTCTATTACATAAATATTAGCACTGTAATTAAAATAGTTCACAGTCCTCAAGCAGTGCTAGGTGGTGGTGCCAGAAATAACAGGCCTTGGGCAGCATGTGAAAAAAAACCGAACTGGCTCTTTCTGCTCCCTTAAATATTGACAAGCTGGGCACACTGATCTCAATTGAAACAAACTATGATAGCAGGGGTTTTTCCAAAACTTACACTTGAGCCTCTGCCATAGGCCATCCTGTTTAATTTTCATACCTTGGCATGTAGGACACATATGGCTTACATATGAATGATTAAACCTCCCTTGGAGGAAATATTGATTTAATCAAGGTCAGTAGGGAAAAAATCCATGGAAATTAACATAGTACAATTTTTTTTTCCCAATGGCCAATGGTTCCACGAATTCATTATCAATTCTACATCAATTAGTTGCAGTCTCTGAGGCTGCAGGGTTCCCTAGCAATTCTAGGTATTTATATGCTAATAACATGCAAGGGGGACTGTAACCTTAAGAGTGAAGAGAGAATCAATCCACCTCTCCCTTGTATTTTTCTTTCTAAGAAAATGCAATTAACTGGTAGAGTGGTTAGGTATATTGCTCAGACAGGGTTTGTCTGATTTACTCAATACTATTTATGAGGCCTGTAAATACACAAATCAGAAAGCTGACCTAGTGGTAGGATTGAGGCTGTGATTTCAACTCACTGTTTAACCATTAACTGTTTTTTACAGCTCTCTGTACTTATTGGTGTTCGGTACCTACAAACAGCCATGAAGAATGTCCTTCTGCTTGGAGATCTGGAGGGTGAATCAGATGGTTGGTTACTAGAAAACAGTTTTGTGGAAACTGCCAAATACAACATCAGTATCATTAAGAACCTCGGCAAAGCCAACCAGATCTCCACTGTATCAGGCATGAATGACCCTAACATTAATGTTCAAAACACAGACTGTAGCAAAACCAACATTACAACAAAACATATCCCTGCAGCTAGGTAGGCAAATGTTCAAAGGAATGACATCACAAGGGTAGCTTTGCTGTATTACAGTCCTACAGTTACCAGATTTTTCACTGGTGGAGTGAAAAAAAAAAAAAAAAAAAAAAAAGAAGACAATTGAACAAACCACAGACTGGTGACAGCTCCAAAAACGCTGATACTTCTTTGGATGCATGCATTTTTACTTGAGAAATCCCAGATTTCCAACACTGCACAAAACTTTTGGAATTTTTCCCACTTTCTCTCCTTCACCTGCAGAATTCTATCATGGTCTGAACATGCCAGAGTAATCACTATGCACAAGCAAATGTTCCAGAGGATGGGTCGACATCTACTAACATACAGATTAGTCTACTATGTACTGTCATTACACCTACAGAAATCCCAGCAACGGGGAAATCCCAAAAGAAATTGTTACACTTGATAAAAAGATTCTTTACAAAAAAAGACAAGAACTGAAATGAAAGCTTTGGTAGTCCAAGATAGGAGAGGGGAACTTTTAGCTGAAATGTATCTATATTGCAGCCCTTCTAATAGAACCTACTAGCTATGTGAAACTGAAGGCAAGGAAAGTTACCATCATGTATTTCATCTATTTTTCCCCAAAAATCTATAGTATGTTTTCATTTCCCCCCCTCCATAGTCTAGGGAAAGCCAGCTGCCACACCTCCCTGAAAGTCAAAGGGCACTGCTGGAAGGAGTTCTCTGCTTAAGAAAACTGACAGCTCCTGCAAGGATATTTGAAATTCCAAGTAGCATGTGATAGCCCTAGTTTAAAAACAAGTAGATACCTCCCCTAAAACAAACACTGATGATCCTAGATGCTTACAAGCTCCTCATTTCAAAAGTACTTAACTCATTGATCAGGGGCAGGAAGATAAGGGACTATGCAAAATTAATTAAGGGAAAGTCAGACTGACAGCTCTCCCATCACACTCCTAGTACAGCACTCAGGAACTTTGTCAATGCATGGAGTGAAAGCCTTCAATGCCCAACACACTTGTAGTTACAGGATGCCCTATGACAGTAATTCATCATCAGTAGTAAGCAGGAAAAACATATTGATACATAATAGAGGTTAAAAGACTAAATAAAGTATTTTACTTGTTAGTGCTGTGAGTGCATTCTTTGTGGATAATCAAGTAAAAGAAGTTATATCTGGGATATTCAAAGCAGAACTATTCCTGCTTTGAAATTGTGGAGAAGTAACAGTAAAAATTCCTTAACAACTGTTGTATTCTGTAACACTAGAAAAAGCAAGGATTATACTGTAAGGATATATTGTAAATAAACTGTGAGATGTAATAATGTGGAGTGTAATTCACGCAGGCAATGGGCATGACCATAATTTCCAATGCAGCTGCTTCACTGCTTAACATTTTAGGCCTATACTTGAGTATGTTAAAACTCCTTCAGAGAACTAGGTTTGTAAGCTGAGACTACCTTCTACAAGAGCCGTTAATTCTTCCCTTTGCATTGCATTTACCTACATGTCTTATACTTCTAATCTTCATTGCAATCACTTTGCCCAGTGTGGAATTAAAACTTAACTGGTGCATAATTCCTTCAGCCACTTCAGCTGCTCTATAATTAGCTGATACAGACTGGAAAAGAATGAATATAGAAAGTTGTAGTGCCTTGAGAGATCAAGGAAAAAGACAGTCATATACTGCAAATTAAATCAGATTGCCCAACAGCATATAGGGTTTTATAAATGCAGCATATTTTTCTTCAGGTAAGTTTGCAAAGTGCCACATGTGTCAGTCAATAGCAGTCACTTCCTCAACACAATTTTAGTCAATCCACTTTTGGAAAAACAGATCTCAATAACCAAAAGCTGTAAGATAATCAGAAATAACTCAGACAAAACCAGAAATTACTCCTGTGGAGTTTTTTTAAAATAGGAAAAAAAATTGAATCAAGAGATCTAAGAATATGCAGATTCTAAAAAATAAAAAGCTTTCAACAATTAAAAAAAAAAGAGAGGAATGGTTCAGTATGATGAAAATGGTTGTAAATCAGGATATCAGTGCATAAAGAAAGAAAATCTTTGTATTTTAAGAAACATTTCCATATTTCCTAGTGGCAAAACACATTTAACTGTAGAAACAGATGAAACCTGACATTTTGCACCACTTAAAAATCTCTTGGTCAAGTCTTGAACTTGCAGAATTACAAGAACATTGAGCTTACTCTTTTGATAACTTTCTAATTGGCAGATTTGTCAAGAATCTGCTCTGAAAAAATAGATTTTGAAGGAAGAGTGAACTGATCATCCAGCCTGAGCATCTCTTTAAAGACACAGAATTGTCAAGCAGTAGTTGATGTAACACATTATCATGAAGAGCAGAGGTGGACGTGTCCAGCTACACACCTTTCCTGGCCCTCACACAAGCTCATTTGTTTGCATATGCAGAAAACACATTTTACCCTAAAAGACTAGTTAGCATTTAGCAAGTTAACCTCTGTCTCTTGGCCAACTGCCAGAAACTGCAGCAGTGGAATGTGGTTGCTTTTGAAATTAACTGAGTTTCAGAATACATTTCACAGGGAAAAGTCCCTATCTGGCCTATTACCAGTGATTCCTTAGTCATTAGATTGCTGATTTCTATCCTGTCTAGGCACTCAGAGTCTCCATCAATATAGATACATACAAAAAGATGATACTTTATTTCACAGTAATCAGGATAAAATTTACTTTTCTTAATGAAGGCTTTCTTCTTTGCTTTGTATTTACTGGTTTCCCCTGAACGTGGAAGTGCACCCTATTTATCCAGCTTCCTTTACAGCACCTGTCACAATAGATTGAATTTCCTGCAGTATTTAACATCACAGCCACTGGCTCAAGACAACAAACTCAGGTGGCAGCACAGACTCCACCTTAATTCTCTGTAATTGTTAAAGACAAAGACGGCATTAGTGAGCCAAGCCTTTAAGCCAGGGCATATGCTCAGATCCAGAAATAAATACGACTTGAGGGACACTTATCCTACTTGTTATTAATGCTTAAGCCATTCAGAATTAATAACAATACAGCACCTTCCAGAGTAAGGCACTCATCTATGCATAAAACTATTTTCTTCATCAAGTTCTTAATTGAAACAAAATAAGATTAACACGGTAATGTTCAGTTTCTGGTGAAGGCACTATGACAGCTTCTATAGAAACTGCAATTACAATACTCTAAAGCTTTCTGATTACCACTGAAAACACTTGCTCTACATTGATGATAATGAAAAAATAATTAGCAAGAAATATAAAAATCTAGCACATTTAAGGTTTTGTTAAAATGAACACTGAACACAGCTCAAGCAAGAACTCTGGTACACTCGGATGAGCTCTCTCTGAGCACTAAGCCTGCATCTCAACACCTGTACCCACCTCAGGAGGCCAACATCACATTTCAGGCATACTTAAGGAGGGGGAAACAAAAGGTTCTGCAGTTTACTGAAAAAGACTAACCATGGCTCTTCACAAATATAGCAAGGACTCAAAACAATCATAAAATCCACAGCCCCCACTTTGTGCTTCACAGCATTTTGTTGCAGATTATTCACTCAAGCATGAAGCCTAGAAACCTCCTAAAATTAAGTCTGATGGACTGTAAGTTGTTTGACACTGATCTCATGAGCACACAGAAATGAAAACTCAGGTCCCATTTTAATGTTACATGTTTAACTTTATACCTCATCTCCTCTTACTCACCACTACAAGAAATCATGCATATAATCCCTCAGAATTTCAGGTCGCTCTCCTTCAATGCACATTTCCTTTACATTCGGTATGGTCGAAAGCAAAGCTGTGTAAGTTTAGAGAAATGTAGGTAGGATTAGGAATAATAGATTTGAGAGACTTGTATAGGAGTGGATTTTCATTATTAGCTATTTGTTTTCTGTATCAACCCTCGAATTTAGCCTACCTGTAAAATACTCGTAAGAACTAACAGAAGAGATTTGTGCCACAGAAATGAAACAACTTCCATTTTTTGAGAAAGTATCTTTGAAGATCTTGTTAAGTAATAGGTTAGAAGAATCTAAGTAACAAATGTTGTATCATGAATCTGACTAGTTTGCAATGGAGATTATTCAATGATATTGGCTAGAAAATAAAGTGTATGTCAACCATAAAGCAAAGTACATGATGGCCAAAATATTCCTCTATATTTTTTGTACACTGAGATTTTTACTATGCAAGAAATAGTGCTGTGGCTTTTTTCTTTTCTTTCCTAATTAACAGGATTCTTGTTCTAATATTCTTCAGAAAACCTTTACCAGGAGACTTTACTCCATCTACCTCTACCTTTTACCTTTTCAGGAACTGGTTCTTGAAACACATTTACTTTACTAAGAATAAGGATAAAGAGTAATACCATCAACACCCAAATTCTGTAAGGTTAATGGTGCCCAAAGCTACAACAGCATCGGATGTGATGACAGTCAGCAGCCTGTATCATAAAAAGGGGCAACAAGTACCAGCCATTTCTGTGTGAAAGATTTCTTGACTGCTTGCTTAGCTCTATAATGAAACACTTCTATTATTTTAACATGTATCACACAGCATTATACCAACACCACAAGGCTTCCCTTTCTAGAGGTGGTTCTGACAAACAGTTCTTATTTGACAAGACACAAAACCAGAATCACTCAACTAAATCAGTTTTAGGCCATCTAAGTACTACATTCTGCACTTGAGACTTATTTTACAAATTGAGGTAGACACTGCAGGAATTTACATCTAGAAAATACTGGGACAAGTTTCAAGTGGCATATTTCTTTACATAAGAAAAAGCACAGCATCTTTCCTAATGGTACAACAATGATACAGACTACAGGGGTAACTGGTAGTCTAACCATTTCCTAACCCTTCTCCTTTTTCACACTGACAGACACCGCTATGATGCTCTTATAAAAAGAACTGTGAGGTGTCAAATAAAAATTGAATAATCTACGAGAAGTTATTTTATTTCTTTTTTTTTAAATATACATATACAAGATATTTTATTTCAAAAGCACAAGAACATTATACAAGTTTCAAATTTACATTTTTGCAATTAAAGATACCAGTATGTGCATTATCAAATAACTTCTGTCAGCTTGGATGGAAATCAGTGGCATAAGCATCTTGCAATCACTAAATACATATTATACTCACAGTGAACAAAACTGCATAGTAATTTATGAAATGAAAGATGACCACACTAGCCCATGAATGATATGGGAGCCCATTTGCTAAATTAGTATGTGCAAACGTGCAGAAAGATGCAACTTTCTTCTCCCACTTCTTCAGCTACAAAGAGATTTCTAGAGCTTTAAACAAGCTCACCTGCTCATAACCAACTCCCGTTCTTATACACTACAGTTCAGACAGAAAACAAAATAAAGTGATCTCACTGCATATTTGACAATGGAATTTTTGTATCAGTGAAGTGTGAGATAACGGAAAGTTTTTGATAAATGAATTAGTAAATACCAGAGGGAAACAGTAAGAGAATACAGCTTGGTATCCATGAGGCATACGTCTGCTAGTATTAATTTAATATTTTCGTTGGTAAGAAGTGTTTCGATGACATAAAAATCACCAGTGCATGCAAGTTTTCATGAAACATGTTCTAAATTCAGTATGTGAAGACTAAGAGAATTAATGTTTGTCTTCAAAGAGTTTAATATTCAGGTTTAAAATCTGATAGAATCAAAATAAGGAGAATGGTCTTAATTTCAAGAAACAGAATACCTTAAAAATATACCAAAGTCAACTTTTTGTATCACCAGGGAAGGATTACAGCAAAAGTTTTTCAGAAGTATTTAAAACTAGAACAATATTTGAGTTCATTGGTGTTCCATTTTTAGATTAGTTATGGTGCTGTTCAGTGCACTCATACATACTCAAAACACCTTATAAAAAAAAAGCAGGAGAATGATATTTAAATCTAAATCATTATTTGTGATTCTACTATTTCACATAAAATAGTGGCAAAAAGAAAAAGACATCATACAAAAACACGCTCTCAGACATTACTTTGAAAATGTCCCCCTTGAAAGTCTTATTAAAATGGCACAAAAGAATCCAAACAACAAAGGGGCAGGGAAATTAAGGGTGATGAAAACTTCAAACTTTCACATGGAAATAGTATTTCCTGGGAAAGTATTTTTACCCATCACGTTACAAATTCTCTCATGTATATTGTGGTTGAAATTCAGAAAACAGAACAAACATTTAGAACTAAAGCAAAATAACGTATCATTGACAGAGAGTTCAATCACAATGTGCTATTAACTGGAGAGTGAAGAAACAGACTTTTTTTCCCTTTTCAGCTCTACCTGGCACAGAACCACTGACCATGCTCCCCAAAACACACCATTTCATTTATGCAGGCTCCAAAACATGCTCCAAACAATAGTAACACAAGATCAAGAGTGGAAAATCCCACGAATATGGGCAAATTTATTTCTGATTCTAAAACTTGCTGCTTTTGGGCCTTGATTTTAGTCCAGTGACAGTTTTGAAGGTCATTTACTTTACTGAAGTCTCTGGCTCTTGTATAACTTGCAGAGCTACATTAAAACTACCCAGCAGCAGTATTTTCACATTCGATTCTTGGGGAAAATCTCAAAAGACAAACTGTAAAGAAGTAAAACTAACCACAACCTAGCCAAATACTGTAGCCCTAGACCTCTTAAGATATACAACACTAACAGAGGACAAATTCTTTAGATAAAGTGCAGTTCTGGCAATGCAAAAAGCACAGACTTAATTTTTTGATGCAACAAGCAAGATGGTAATTCCCACCATGCACTTTCTATCCCACACTTCTCATTTGAAGAATTCGTTAATGAAAACTCTTCATTAAATCCCATTGTATAGCTGAATGCAGACTATTTCTGTAAAATTTACTCTTTACTGTACCTGTTGCTACAGATGACTAAAGGCCTCGCACCACTTCCACTCCAGTATTATCTTGTCCTATTTAAAGCTTCACTAAAGCTTGGGGAAAGAACCCAGGAAGAAAATAAAGGAGGCTTTTCCTTGGCAACACCATTTTGGTATGTCCTCAAGGCATGGAAGAGACAGAAGTGTGGTGAGTGCTCTGAAGCACAGCATTTGGGAAGCTGTCCTCATGAAAATATGTGAAATAATTACAACTTCTGAAAAAAGTGGAAATATTTCTGGACATGAATGTTCAGTAATAATTACTGAATGTGGTTTTCCTTTTAGAAAGGAGAAAAAAAATACAAGGAAAACATATGACATGAGATTCTGTTTCATTATATCAGCGATACATCCAACCTAGAAAATCCATTAATTGTGTCTGAACTACAGAATTCACTTGAGTAGGTTTTTTTTTACTGCCACCCTCCTTTCCTTTTCCAAAGCACTGCCAAAGGTAAGAGTTTTCACTAAAAATCAAGAGACTCAGAGCAGTTGCCAGTTGAATCCAAAGAAGATCTGATTGGTTTCTTGGCTCCTGGCAATCTCCTCTATGATGCAGTGCTGCTGCCACAGCAGATGGAGCTTCCGGTAACGCTCCCGACATAAGTGCAAGGGATTGCCTCTTCTTCATAGAAGGAAAAAAGAATAACCAGTTAGCATATCAAAATAGCAACTGCAAACTGTTCCATTAATAATCTAACATTAACACTAGTCTATATTAAATGCTTGCATGAACACCAATTCCAACAAATCTACTGGAAATGTAAAAAAAATTCTACATGTGACAAGCAACGACTGTCATTTCCAAGATGACATTTCAGGAATAGCAGTTATTGCATGTTTCTGATGAAAAGCATAAAAGTATTCTTGAGAAAAGTTAGAAAGTTTAACAGTACAAAAATTTTTTTTCCCCATTATAAACTATCCACTTGCGACTGGAAACTGCCATCAGGAGTTCAAAGTTAACCAAGTTCACCAGGCCATGACATATATTACAGTGCTGTACATGAAAGCAGGAAGAACATGTTGTCCAGTGGGTATAAGAAAGAAAGAGATACAAAAATAGAAACACAGAGAGTTAGACATTTACTTACTTTAGACCCGGATCTGTTTCTCCATACTCATCCAAGTAGGGTGCAGGGTATAAGCACCCCCTGGTTTTACCTTCAATAAGGACGACTTTGCATTCCCTAATTCTTAAGGGAAAAAAAAAAGCTACATTTAAAACACAGCTCCAAGCAAATCCTTCACTTTTTAGGTGAACTATAGTTGACATCAAAGCAATGCTTCTTCGTCTCGGATAAAAAGAATCAAGTCCTTTGACAAGGTTGTGATTTTTGAACTTTACTCTTTAACACATTAAATTCTGGCCAGCTACTTACTTGAGAAACATACAGACTCCAGCTCCACATTGAAGAGCATGAGAAGTACAGGCTCCCAACTCCTCTCCATTCACCAATTCTTGACAGCAAATGTTCTGGGAACACAACATAGCCCCACAGAATAAACACAACACTGGATGTTTTTGTTCATCATCAGAAGACCGTGGACATCTAAAAGAGGTGTAACCAGAACGTTACAGCACGAATTAAAATGTTAAAAGAAATGTTAAGTATGGATAATGTTCCTTAAAAACCAAAATGACCCAGCCAACCAATAAAAAACGCCAATCCACAATCAAACAAAAACCTAAGACAAACTACGTCATGATCATTTCACATATCTGCCTCTTTGGGCTGCATTTTTACATTGCTTAAAATATTTTATTTGCAAGATATCTGCTTTGAGCAGGAGATTGAATCAGATAATCAGCTGAAGTCCCTTCCGACCTGAATTATCCTATGATTCACTCTTTTTGGCATAAAACAGTGGCAATCATCTGGGTTTGTTGTGTCCAGTGCAAAAAATAATTTTCAGGCCTACGGCCAAACCAAACTGCACTGGAGAAAAATGACCAGGAGTAAACTATAGTAATTTTATATGCTATCTTATCAAACACAAATGACTTCATTTACTAAGCTGTTGTGTTTCAGATTTAAAATGAACATGTGTTAGCACTGGCCAGAATATCTGTAACAGTGCCTTCATTTCTACAAAATAATTTCTGAATTGTTTTAACACCAGTTACAGTAACTGCAAGAATATAAAGGTCACTAAAAGTGGCAAAACACCTAGGAAGACAAATAAATGTGTCATATCTTACCTAAACTGAGAAGCTTGGTTTAGAAGGCAACTATAGTCTTCAGGAAGCTCTATTAAATGATTTCTTTTCCTAGGATACCTGGGTAAGTGAAAAAGAACTATTATGAGAAAAACAAAGATCGAGGTAAATAACTATGAATTCCTGCTAAGCTTTTGGTCCTTTCTGCAAACTTCTGCAGTTCCAGAGCAATTCTTCCGTTCTAGAATCCCAAGTGAGAGGCTCCACATGGGAGCTTCAACATTTCTACATTCCAGAATATGTGTTTAAATTAAATTTCATATGTAACCTACAGGTATGAAGACATTCCATATCTCAGTTAGCTGGCAGGCTGGATTACTTGTCTAACAATGTTGTACATTCCCAATGGAGAGTCACTGCATGAAGAACAGTACACAGACATTTAAAGACAAATGTACTTTTAGTAGGAGAGCAGGAGAAACAAAACACAAGCTCTTTAACTTGGCCACAACAAGCAGTTCATTCTTTCAGCTGTTCTAGGTCAAAACCAGAAGAAAACAACCATAAGCTCACCTTATTGCAATGCTTTTCCCCTTCAAACAACTTAACACCATTGGGTCAGCACACCACCTATTTCAAACAAATTTGCAGATTACACCATTTGATAAAAATATACATTCAGGATCACTAAACTAAACTACTAAGTGGTAAGCAAATGCAGAACACCAATAAGGCATTGAGAGTCTAGCTAAGAATTCACAACAAGAAACAGCTTTGTTTTTTATGCTTTTGCTTCAGGAAAAGATTTTAAGCTTCCATACAAGAGCAAAATCCTATGTGAAAGAACACTTAAAATTATTATCATGCACATGAAAACACAGGGTTAACAGAGTTAAATGCAAGCAGCCTTCAGACATCTTCAAGTTCTCAAAGTGGGCTACAATACACAGCACCTTTTGGAAAATATGTGCTGAAAGACACAGCGTAAATAACTATTATACACTCTAATAGGAAAACATTTGTTGTTTTTATTTCACAATCATCACCTAGTGGTTATTTCACGATGGTTTATTGCATGTTGTTGTATGCATGCTTAGAATGGCCAAATGTGTCTACCAAAGCAGTGGTAGATATTGGCCAGTTACTGAACAGAGGAATTGGTATATTTAAGACATCTTTTAAGTTATTTCTATGAAAAGGAGCAGGCAGAAAGAACTGTAGCAGATGGTCAATCTAGTATGCTTCATTTAACACATTTCTCAACAATCATCAAATTTATTCTTCTGAAATAAGTTCTGTGAGAAAACATATGGGAACTTGCATGATGATTTGGCAACTGTTACTATTACATTAAATATGTAGCCTCTTACTTGAAACCTCTATTTCTGACCAGGATCACTGTAACTATTTGCTAACCCTGCCTCTAGTGATCATTTTCCAATGTTCACAAGCACTTAACTTCTATGTTCTCTTAGAAGCACCATTACGTCTTTGAGCTAACAAGCAGGAACAAGTAAGACAAACTTATTTAATAATTTATCTATGAAAGTTAATTTATTAATTCATAAGTAATCGGAATTGATCATAGTATGTAGGTAACTCTTTAGGTCAACTGTATGACTCTAAGTTGGAAGTCAACAGTTCAATATGTCCCTAAATTGAAAAATCTAGACAGCAAAACAGATGTTAAAAAAACCAACCAAACAATAACACAGTAAAAGCTAGTAAGGGTCAGAGAATTCTGCCAAGAACCAGGAATTATTACAAATAACCAAATGCAACCAAGTGCTCAAATGGTCACATTGAATATATATACAGAGACATTCCCCAACACAATATAGCTCGATTACTTGTAGCTGGGGATAGGGGAGGGTATGTCTTTTTACTTCAGCTTGAGTTTTTGACTGCAGAATTTAACAAATTCTTCTTTACTGCTGCTTTCTTTCACAAACTGAAAGAGGGGAAATTTAGGTTCGATATTAGGAAAAAATTCTTTACTGTGAGGGTGATGAGACACCACCTGGCTGCCCAGGGAGTCTGCGGATGCCCCAACCCTGGAAGTGTTCAAGGCCAGGCTGGATAAGTCCTCAAGCAACCTGGTGCAGCGGGAGGTGTCCCCACCAATGACGGGGGGGCGATTGGGACTAGATGATCTTTAAGGTCCCTCCCAACCCTTAACATTCTTTGATTTCATGATTCTGGATGGCAACGTACATAACACTCAAACTGTACCTTTAAACCATTAAGCCAATTTCAACATTCATCAGTCTATATTGTAAATGCAGAGAAGAAACACTGAAACGCACAAAGAGGTATAAAGCCTCACTCTGCCAGCTACATAATTTTCCATATTCTCATTTTACAGCTCATGTAATCAGCACTTTTGCTCTAGACAGATTAAAAATAGGCAAATGCACAGTAAGTGGCATATTGCACAAGCAAAGGTTTATAATAACTCCTTTCTGTCTGTATGGTTTCATATAGGTCTGCAAGCACTAGTCCCTTAAACTATAATTATTTAATACTGGGATTACCATAAAATATAGAATGTTTTGTGGTTTTGGAGTGCCTTTAAGAGATTTGGTGTACCTAGGCACAACAAACATTTAGAACTTTGGTATAAATTTGAGCTCAACCATTTACTCACAAATTTGCTCCAGAATTCCCACAGGGAATCACAACAGAAAAACATGGCCTGTCCAGTCCCAGTTAGTACCTTTGAAGCAGTGGATTGACTGTGTCCCAATATTCATGGAAGAGCAGGAACAAATTTGTAGGTAGAGAGAGGTAACTACAAAGTGCCTTGAACTGCCCTTCTTCAGAATCTATAAAAGAAAAAGAAAACATGAACAACATGTTTAAGTGTTCCAGCACTGCTGAATAATTCACTCAAAACCAGGAATCTCCTGATCCCTTTTCCATTGAATAAAATTTATCCTACAGCTTCAGCATAGCTCCTAGCTAGTACTATTGGATGTTACTCCACTGACTTAATGAGAGCTACAGTAATTTGGATTATCTGAGGATATGCTTAAACAAATTTGATATGTATATTAAGTAATTTTTAAATCATGCATAAGTTACTGTAATAACAGAATTCCTTGCTTAAATTACTGCACAATATGTGACACATCTTAGCGCAGTAGATTTCTCTAACTGCATTTTAGCTTTTCACTACCCTTATGGCCTTCAATGATATTAAATTTTGCTATAATCATGTCAGTGCTAACAGACTACATAAAGCTGGGCTAATTTAACTGTTTTCTGGAGGGTCATTTATTATTTCTGCTAGAGAAAATGGCATTGTTGGTTCACCAGAAAGACCCCTCCCTATAGAATCAAAGTTCCAGATAATGCTAAGGATAATAGTATATCCCAAAGCACAGAGATTTTGGTTCATATATCATAATAAAATGCAAACTTAGTTCACAGTTTATATAAATCAATTTTATATTTTTCTTGTATATGTTATATTTTGTCTCAGTTATTCATAGCAATTTTGGTCCTCCTTTCCAAATAGTTGATGATTCTCTGTTTTGCTGCATTTTAACAGAAGACAGAGTATTTTTGGTTTTAGTATCTGTAATGTATTAGGATTCTTTAAGGAAGAGTTTCAGTTTTATAACATACTTTATTTCTTCTTGGCTGTGTTTTGCTCAATCCCCGTATCTTTAGCATTTACCATCATTAGCAACTACATGAAAAGGTTTGGGTTTTTTAAAAATATACTCCAGGCTACTTCTCAGGTGATGTAATCTAAACCCCTTAAACTTTCCTTAAATCACAGAATCTTTTTATCCACAAATACTTACTATCAACACATCAATGACAGTTCACATATTTCCACATACTCAATGCAAGTAAGGCCAAGACAACTCAGTTTTCTCATGCCTGTCCCTACCTATACCAATTAGTAATTCTCTATCTTCCAAGTCTTATTTTAATGTATTGACTATTGTTAAGTTATTGTAAACACTTACATTTCTTTCAGAAAAGAGTAACCAGGCATACATAGATACATTTGTTTTCTCATATTTACCTTGTAGCAGTTCTTCAGGCGGAGAAACTCCCAGCAAATAATGAAAAAATAAAGCAGCACAACGAAGGTAAGGCATGATGCCTTTTTTAACACAGTCCCACACAAGCCAGCCTGGAATATCCTGACTAAAGCAACTGTAATACACAAATGAGAAACAGGTGCATTAGTTCACATTGCAAATCCTTCTAGCACTTTCACAATTTGGTAGAATGGCAGCTGTGTAGAAGCAACACTGATGTACCCCAAATTCTGTGAGCCACAGCCACCAGCACTTAGCTTCTAACTTCTCCTTTGCCTAAGGAATAAGTACTGAATTTACATACAACACTTACATTAAGTCTTCAAATTATGTCAACTTATATTTTTCTCAGAATTAAAACAATAAATAGCCAATACATTGCTGTCCATCTCTAGGTTACTCAAGATAATCTGATACGAACTGTGCAACACAGCATCACACAGAGCAGTTGATTCCTACATCAGTTGTTTTTTATTATCAAAAGTCAGCAATTTTTTGAAATAGTGAAAGTTTTTGATTCAGCTGGTGTTTTGAATGCAGTTAAAAATGAGAAAAAGAATGCCTTAAACCAGCATAAATACCCTTCAGGAACAATAAAACCAACTCATACTTCATTACAGAAATCACAACAAATGCTAAGGTTGTTTAAAATAAAGCTATACCAAACCCATTTTTGACAAAAATACTGGAGTGATATTCATCTCAGTAATTATTATTGTAGTCTGTGCAACATGAGCATTTCTAAATTTCAGAGTAAATTTTGACCATTGGTCAAAATTTTACACTTTGTGAACTTCCTGTTCCCATAAATGTACATTTAACTCAAATGTTGACCAGTACTTGCTGAGGAACAACCTGTCAAGTCATATCATAACATCACAGACCATTGCAAATTTATTATGCAGACTGTGCTGTTCAAGCACAGATAGGTCAGAGTTAGAACTTAAAAATGCATACACAGAAACTAAAACACTGAAACTATTACACAGCTGGGTTGCCTAAATGCTGGTATTTAATTTTATACCTAGGCATCTTGGTACTTCTTGACCTAATTTTCCAAAATGCACAGCACCTATGATTCTAAGCTCATGCTTTAGAAAAAAAAATTCCTCCTCTTATTTAAATACCAAATGTTAAATATTTAAAAATTTAGACTTAAAACTTTTAGCCAAGTGGATAGCACTGTCAGTTAGTGAGAAACATATCTTTGCCACTGGCCTTGCTGAAAATAAATCAAAGCAGAGTTTGCAGAGGGTGCATCCATATTTTCTATTTCATTTCATACAGGTACTGAAGTACTAGAGTCTGCAGCTATACCTATCAGAAAAGTCTCAAAGATGGGCACTAACACTCAATTGAGCAACTGCGTTCAGCTTTACACTTTCTCCCCTTTTTATAATAGAACCATTTCCTTCTTTCTTGTATCCATCTGTACTGTGAGAGATCTAAGACAAAATAATCAAAGCAAAGAAAAGCTAAATACTGTAGTTCGTTGTATTACTCTCCAGAATGGATACAGGTATTTTTCAATCCTCAGACTAATAATTTTCTCAGTTGTCCTTAATAAGTAGCTACTTATTAGTTAGTTACTTATTATTAGTTTCAGTGTTCAGGAACATGGGAAGAAAGCACAAAGCATTGTCCTAACTCCCCATACAAAAGGGATCATTTTTTTCCTGTCTTCTGTGTTCGTGCAAGTCAATCCCCGTGGATTGCCATCTTTCCAGGAAAATGTAATGTTATAACTGAACTGCTACTTACCCACTGGTGTACTGGCAAACCTCTCTACAGAAAGACTGTGCAGACTGTGCCTCCTCACTGTTGTCAGGTGAGCAAGCAGCGGAGGATTCTGCGTACAAAAAGATGAATCCAGTGTAAATGTATTTCATTGTGGTACACTTCTCTCTTACGTATACTGAACCCTTTTTATTTTATTGCATTACAGAAGTATTTCCACTTTATTTTGCATAATTATTTTCTATTTAATATTTTCTGCCTAAAAAATGTTTTCCTAAGACTGCATTCTATAAGGAAGAAGCAGAATTACTCCCTCATTGCTCATCCTCAGGTAAAGAACTGCTTCCTTCCCTTGAACTTTTGAAGTTGTTGTCCTACACAGCTTAAGCCCCAGGAATTTTAAAAAATTTTTTATTTTTTTTTTCATTCCCATCATGCTGAAGAAAAAGGAAAGTTGTAGCTAGAAAGCCTAGAGATTACTGACAATTTTTAACAGTATTATGAAACACAGAGAAAAGTGAAATTCTCTCCTATCAGTTCACAGTATTCTGTATTTCAGATCTGGGTATTTACTAGATTGAAGGGTAAAGAAAAATTTATTTGCCAAGTGCATATTGACTGTCACTGCACAACTCAGGGATGCTGCTTGGCAGAGCTTTGCTTTTCCTACGAGGAGTGCAGAGGGGAAAGTTACCCCTCTGAAATGACTGACTGGAGCAAGTATTGATATATCAGTAACTATTTTGTTTTTTTAGGCTAAGCACACAGAAGTGATTTAATAAAATTCTCATAAATTATATAGTGCTGTTTATTTTTTACCAGAAAAGTTATTACTACCTAGCACTGTAACTTATGAGAAAGTTGATACCTGGAAAGCACTATTGGTGTCAAACCATTATTTTTCAGAAACTGTGTAAAAATGCCAGAAAAATCCAACCCAAATACACATCTACCTGTTGCTGAAGAGATGACAATTTGTGTTATGTGTGCCAGTGTTGTCAGATGGAAGAGGTAGAGGTGGTTATAGGCTGAACTAATTGATGAAGGTTGCAAGTCTACAGCATCCTCCCAGTATAAAGATGGAAAGGATAACACAACTCCCACCTACAGTGAAAAGGAAGAGGTAAATATTAAAGGAACAAAAACTAAGTAATAACTACAAGGGTAACAGAAATCATATTTTCACTACACATTTTTATTTCATTTTGTGTAGTCTATTTGAATATGTTAATTTATCTTGCTAGTTTTAATTCAAAGTGTAGCAAAAACTCACTGGGAATTATTAGCTATCTGCACTCCCTGGCATGTAGGAAACTCAGATATAGTTCCATTGTAATTGTCAGTTTAGAGATACACCAGGACAGGCTGTCCAGTTCCTAAAAAGCTTAATTTCTGTTCTTTGACATAAGACAAAGCACACTGAAAAAAGTGAGAAATGAGACCAAGCATTAGACAGAAAGCAATCAGGGCAAAACAGATTTTTATTTGGTGAATTTGGTTTTGTTGGCTTTTTTTGTTGTGTGGTTTTTGCTTGTTTGGGTTTTTTTAACTGCAGAAGAAACTGTAATACAGATTTGTATTAAGAACTGAAAGAAGATGCTAAAAAGAGGTAGTAAGAGAGAATATGAAAGAATCAGAAGGTACAAGATACCGATTGAGACAAAGGGAAAGTGAGAGAAAAAAGCTGACTGAGTGCATTTCTTGGAAGTTCTTATGTTTAATAACAGTGGAAGGGGTAAAAAGAAGATTGAGATTGCAAGCATGAAATTAAGTAAGAGCAAGACAGAAAAGACTTGAAATTAGAAGAATAGCAGAACAAGAAGTAAACATATATAGCAGTCATATGTAATCATTTGATTGCTGCTCATGTATAATCATTTGACTCATGCAAGTGAACAGATAATGCAGGACTATCTACAGTGTAACATACACAAAAATTTATGTTCAAAAGAAATACTAATACGAAGAACAAAATGAACCTGCTTACCAAAATGTGGAACATATCTACTTCTAATAGCGATGGAGTGTCCTCCACTTTAAAGTTTGGTAGGAGAACTACAAAACAAAGATATCAGTTATACATTTGATACACATTTTCTTCTTTTGGATTGAACTGAAGTCTCAGAATCTGATTTTAGAGCTTCTATCATTTCAGTGTTTTCACTAAAAGTAAGTCCAAGTCTCTGAAGTAAGGAAGTATCTAATTAACTGCTTACCACTTACTTAATTGATTTTTTAGTTATTTCCATATGCCCAAACAGCTCACAATTTTAATTAACATATTTTCAAAATTCTGATTTATAAGTCTTTGATTTATTTCTCAGGCTCTAATAAAGCACATGGTGTTCAGGGTGAATGTACTTAGGCACTGTAAGACTAGACGTCTCACAAGCCTACCCAATTCAAAAGCCTAAGTACCACATGTAAGAATCTTATCAAATAGAAGGTAAATTCAAGAGTGGGATTCACAAGCGCCAAAATACAAACCTCATCAGTACAAAACATGGATGATGGTTCAAATTTCAAACTAGCTCTCCCTGAGACCAAAATATCTTAAACTAGACTGCAAGCAGCTTTTTGGAAGTACTAGAAATTACAGAATCACAGAATGGTTTGGTTTGGAAGGGATGTTAAAGATCATCTAGTTCCAAACCCCCTGTTATAGATAGGGGTGCCACTCACTAGACCAGGCTGCCCAGAGCCCCCATTCAATCTGGCCTTGAATACTTCCAGGGATGGGAGAAAAAAAGAAAAGGAAAAAAAAAAAAGAAAAGGAGGCCAGCTTTTAGTTTAAAACCATTCCCCCTTGTCCTGTCACTATCTACCTATATAAGAAGTCCCTCTCTCCCCTTTTAACAAGCCCTCTTAAGATACTGGAATGCCACAATGTGGCCTTCCTGAGAACTTTTCTTCTCATGCTAAGAAGTTGAAGTCTCACAATTGAGAGAGAAAAATACCCGTTTTGTGGCTTTATCCACTTTTTTAGAACAGAATTTGAGTAATTTTGAACATTGCCAGAAATAGTTTGTTAACCATTCCAGACCTGAATATCTCTAGGCCTACGTAATCTGGGATAGAGGACTTTTTGGGGACTTCAGTGATATTATTTAATAGAATTACTGATCACTTAAGTTCAATCAACACCTCATGATTTCAGTCAGCATTAGAGAAACTGAAGTTAGCACTGTTGTCAAGTAGTCTGACTTGCTTCTATGCTTTATTAACATGTATGCCATTTTGGAATATGGCATACACATTAATATTGTATTACTTCTGTAATACAAAGATAGTAAATAAAAGGAATACGATACCTCCTAGAAGACGAATCAGATGTTTCTGAATCAGGACCTGTGGTGATGTTGTTCTCTGAGCAGCTGCAAACTGCACTAATGCTTTAAGGCCACTGTGCTAGAGAGCAAGAGAAAATGGTTGAACAAGAAAAAAAGGAGACATGTAATAGTGAAATAAAATTGTAAAAACATACCAACTTCTACAAACAGGAAACACATTGATAAATGAATTTAATATCAACTCCCACATGTAAGCAGAAATATTATTCTTCCAAAGTGTTCTTTACTGATCTAAACATATTGGGAGATATCTCTCAATGGAGAATGATCTTGATGTCAGCAATTTCAACAGTTTTATATATGTGTCCATATATAAACCTTTTTGTTTAAAATATATTGCATATCGTACTTGTCCATACCTGTCTATTTTGTAGAGATCCAAATAAAGGCTTGCCCTCCATTTCCAAGAGGTTTTCTTAAAATTAAACACAGAAAACATTAGGTTGCTTTGCTCTAATATTAATTTATTCTTAGTATATGTACTCCTTTTTAAAGCTCAACTTCGTACTGCTGAAAAAACTCTCTTGACAGAAATCTAACTTACATAGTACTGCATGTATCACAGATAAATGGTTGCAGTGAGCTTTTTAAAAATTTTCAAGTCTTCAGATCATGCTATCTAATGATTTAAAGGAACACTTTTTCACATGAATGAAGATACCACATTCACTCTATGGATTTAGTTTTATTTTCAGTTACCCTTATGCAATGCTCAAAACCACCAAGTTACGTTCACAAAGATGTTATACAGTCATCTTACCCTCAGGTTTAGCATAGAATCATTACATGTTAAGGGGTTGAAAGAGACCCTAAAGATCATCTAGTTCCCACTCCCCTGCCATGGGCAGGGACATCATCCACTAGACCAGGTTGCTCAAGGCCTTATCCCACCTGGCCTCGAATACTGTCAGGGCTGGGGCATCCACAACCTCCCTGGGCAACCTGGCTAAATTCACACTACTGCATTTGACTGTAGTTTAACAAAAATATTTCAGAAAGAAAATTCCCAAGTTGAAATACAATTTAGTCTTCCTCCCTAAGTGTATTGGTTCTGAAGCAATAATAAAGATAAAATAAGCCCATAAAAATAAGAACCCAAATTAACTCAATTGAGTAGAAAGGTATCCATTCAAATGCTTTTGTGCTTTATTCACTTGAAAGATGAATCTGAACATCTGGAATTTTGTTATTTGTTTTCATTGGGAGGTTTTTGTTTGTAGGTTTTTGGTTGTGTTGTTGCAGTTTGTTCCCTTTTTTTTTTTTTTTTAATCACTTCTAACAAAACATTAACTTAGCACCTCCATACATCAGTTTAACACATAACACTTGAGTTGCTGAGGAAACACAGGAGAAATCAGATTTGTACTTTCAAGATTCTGGCTTTTGGGAGTAACACCAATTTACATCCCTTGGGTCAAAGATGCTTTGAACTTCCTCTAGAAACTCCAGTAACACAGATAGCTAAAGTTCCTTGTCCAGGCAGCTTGGCTAAATGCCTGTAAAGTGGTTTTAATAATACACTATGACTAGACTCCAGACCAGCATATTGAAGCTATGTAGGCAGTTTTGCTTTACAATTTCACAGAAGGCTGCTCTATTTGCAAACAAAAATGAATCCAAGGAAATAGTGTGGCCAAGGATAAGTCAAACGGTCCCAGTGATCCTTCTAGTTTTATAATTTCTCCTCATATGGTATCTAAATTCTCTACTATTCACATAGGCCTTCAATATCACACCTGTGTACACTTAGTACATTTATACACTTGCTGGCAAACTCCTTCCTGACAGCCACCACTGTCTCTTTTCACATATCAAATAAAAACAATCTAGATAGCATTAAGTGCATTAAAGTTAATAAAGCTGGGTGGCTTCCAGTATTTACTCAGTTCATTTGAAAACCCTGATAGAATCCATCGCTAAAAAGATGCAATCTATTTTCCTGACTATTCCTGCCTTATCAGAATATTCCCAATCCCCTTGAAAACCTTTTAAACTCTTGGTATTCCCATTGGGTCTAGTCCACTATAAATTTAAGGCAGACTACCACTTATACCTCAACAGCTTCCATCAGGAAAAAATGGTACACTTGGCAGATCATATTTACGGAGATGTACAATTTCATTCTCAATTCCTTCATCCTCCATTTCAAACTTAGCTCTTGCCTCTCTCTCCCTGCCTGGAAGCCACTACAGATTTATCCGCAGCTTCATGCTTATTACACAAACTTACTTGTGTACAGAAATGAAATGAGATAAACAGGTACATTATCCCCCAAAATATAATCACTTTTCTGGTACCTTTTTCGCCTCCAGAGATTCATGGCAGAGAATGGTTGGTTATTTTTCATGGTGGGTTTGTTTGTTTCTACCAGGTACCTATTTAGCAATTTCAGAATGCAAAAGACTTTCTTCTACAAATTCCATGAGAATTGTTTGAGAATACAGACAAAAATAATGAGAAAGGGAGCACTGTCTCACTGCTGTTAGACACTTAGCTGTGCAGGAGAGGCCTGCAGGTTAATGTTCTTTGGCAGTCTGAAGATATTAACTGAATATGTTTAACGCTGTGATTAGTAATACGGAACAAGATCACTCCCTGCTGTCTCAGATTAAACTCAATGTTGGCATTCCATACCTTATTTCATACGGTACTGTCCAATAAAAACATCTTATTATTTATATTGGATTCTAGATTATCATAATAATTCTATTATTATATATGTAATTACAGAGCATATAGTTTGCTATGCTATTACATATTGCTTTTACTTATGTAGAACTATTATTTATACACGCAGATTGCATAAAATTATGCAATCAAGCAACAGTAAGATTTTCAATTAATGAGAAAGAATAAACCCAAATTCTGCTTTACCTATACACTGGATGGTAAAAGCACATGTGCTCCAGGTCATAATAGGAATCCGGGAATCAGCTTCATTTGGAGCAACTTTTAGCCCAACTCTATAAATGGTGGTGGCAAAGAGAATAAGCATCTCCTTGATACTGCTTGAGTACTTGGCTCTGCAAAAGCAAGAAGAGGTAATTTCACTCTCAATTATCAGTAGTGCTTATTGCTTACTGGTTAATCCATCAGTAAAGAAGTCTAAGTCCAAACCAGTTATTTATGAAAGAAATCCTGAATACAACAACCCTTTGTCTGTACAGAGGAGAAAAAAATCACCAGTTTCCAGCAGTAAAAAGTACCTTGACATAAAAGGCTCTACAAATTGAGGGATTAGAGCTGCCAGGCTGGGAAGAGATTATTTCTGTATATTACCTTATAATTCACATGTGAAAAACACAACCACTTAAAGCCAAGTAAAACACAATGAAAACTGAGCACACTTGACAAGTACCTAACCATTCATTCTGTTTTAGTGGGGAACTGCTTTTGCCCACTGCCATAGGAACAGACAACAGAGTCTTATTCCTCTGAGTAATCTTTATTACACCATTGCATCCAAAACAAAGTGAAATCTATGCTCAAAACAGCAGACGTGTAGCAGGAAAATTAAGGCAGACAGGCAGTAAATAACTTGCCTAGAGACACAGCAAGTAATCCAAATCACTGGAATTGTGGATTAGAACATTCCAGACTTCTAGCTTTGTACCAAGAATGTAAGAACTACCAGACTGGATTTGACCAAAAGATCCAGCTAGACCAAAAAAGGTCTAGCTCTGCGAAGACCTTACATTCAGTGAATGCTTATGGAAAATAGTAAGTAAGTCACTATTCAGACCAAACAAATCATATGTCTTTTCTTCGATACAGATTCTGAAGTATGCCTAGATTATTTAAGAGAGAATTAACATAATGCAGAGAACACTTCCAGTAACACTTACGAGGACTGAACTCCAAAACTAAGGATGGAATGGAATTCCAAAGCAGAGTTCCCCATTCCCTTGGAGAAATCTGGAAGATTTTGCTTCTCTCCTTCCAGAAAAAAAACCAAATAAATAGATCCACATTAAAATTCAAGTAAGTTGTTACAGGTTTTATAGCAGTCTAACAGAAGTGACTCTTCTTTTAATTTAAATTGATTAGAAAATAATTGTAAACACACCTCATCAGCCAGACTATCTTGTATGATTCCTACTTCAGTAACATTTGTTTCTATTCCTCAAAACAGTAGTGGATTCTTTGAATCTTCTGTTTTCTAAATACTCGTACATATTTTTATTTTGGCCTTTTTAGTTTCTCTTTTTTAATACATCAAGTCAATACAGAAGTCTAACTCTGAACATTCGTTTGTTGATATACTCTCCAAATGCACATAGTTTTTTCAACAGGAAAGATGGAAAGAATTTTACAGAAACCAGAAGAATTGGTGAGAGCACTGTGCAATAAAGACATCAGCTCAGAAAGGGCTATGACTATCTCCAGCTTGATTTGATACTGTCTCGATTGACAGCCAAATGTGTTCTTTAAGTTTTCTGTTGGTATTTGTTAAAACACATATCGACATATATCCCATGGAATAGCTTAAAAATTAAGACAACAAACCTTTAGCATTTTTCACACTGTAGCCTGATATCCTGACTGTGACAATCTCCAGCCACCTAGCTAGGGACAGGATTTGAGCTACTGCCTCTGCATCCTCACTGAAAATAAAAACAAAAATCAGATTTTACTTTAACACTCACAAGAATCACCTGAACTGTTAGAACAGAAGACACAATTAGATCCTAACACATGAACTCAGTATTTGCTGCCAAAAGAAGGACTTTTGGCTGAATAATCAGTAAGGAGATACACAGTCTTTTATACAGATTAGGAAGCTCAAACCAAGTTTTCCATCCAAAAATTTGAAAAGCCAACCCGTCCCAAAGTAATTTTTATTTCTTTTTTTTTTTTTTTTTATTAAAAGTTACTCAGTCTGGTATTTCACCTGTTTACTTTTTGAGCCTGCAATGGAACAATAGGAATCACAGTATTGCACAGAGATTTGCAAAGTGGGCAGAGATACTCTCCATTCTCTAAGTCAAATATCTGTTCAACGTGCAGACGCTGTCGAAAGTTCAGCTGCATTGCTTCGAAATACCTGCAACAGTGAAAAGGAAATTACTAGGAAGTGGAATGGCTCAAATGCAACATGAAAACAAATGTTCAAAGTGTTATTATACAGCAAACACCTATCCAAGAGAAAAAACAAGTCTCTTCCTTGGATTTGAAAATAATAAAATCTTTGAGCACGTAGATGAAATGCATGGTATACCACTGACGGAAAAACGATGACAAGTTTTCCTTGCTTATGAAATCCTTTTAAATTCCATTAACATTTTACAGACAAGCAGTCCTTACATTTTCTATCAAAACAATGAAATGTTGTATCTAATATCGCTCATATGCAACTCATTACAGTAAATTTGAAAAGGGGATTGCACATATTTTTCTTTAATTTTAGGAAAAACTGCTGGTAACAATTCACAAATAATTGATGGGCTACTCATTGCAACAACTGAGTCTCATGACAAGACAATGCAACTGTAGCTTTCTTTTAACAGGAAGAGATGAAAATTTACATTATCACATTTCAACTATTTTAAACTCACCAGGAAATGAAGAAATAACTATGATCTTTTTACAGGTTTCATTATAACCCAGCCCCTTCACTGGATGCAGTAAGCCTTCAAATTTCATTAAAGTCTCAGTGGTATTATTACGAAAAAAAAGACCCAGCATTTAAATCTTCGTCTGGATACATGCAACTAAATTCAATCCTAATGTTCCAACTGGGTATGTAGCAATTTAGAGACAGATATGAAATTATCTAACTTGTGCACTGAGGTAAATACGAATTTTTTTTTTTTCTTTAAATCATACATGTTAAGGGAATAAACCCCCATTTTTTTATGTAATAAGTGTACATGCAGGGGCATCTGCAGAAAGTCTAATAAACACAGATTATTTAGGAATATATTCTGTTACAGTCAATAAAATGATACATTTATTTTCCCCACACTCAATCAACTATTTTTTTGCAACCAACTGCCCTTCCTCATACATGGCAACTACAAGGGTATTCCATTCATTGTACAGAACTTGTACTGTTTTAGAGGTTTGGCAGTATTTTTAGGCTGCACATAGAGAGGTATGGCAGGCATCATTTGGAGCATTATTAGTAAGTTAGAATGTCTGTTATGCAATAAATAAAAGACTATACTCAAACCTTCTGTGCCATCCTGTATGAGAAGAGCCTGTTGTCCATTTTAATCCCATTAACCCATACAGCAAGTCATCTTTTCTTAAAAAGAGCAAGGGAACTGAGCTCCAGTGTTGCACTACTTAGATCTACGCAGATGTAGATGGATCTGCCAAGAGCAGATGTATTATACTCAAGGAACATACTTCTGTATCATTTTAAGTGTGTGCACCTATGTATTTTGTACTACCATTTTATTGTAAAAAAACTATATATACACACACATAGAAAAGTAAATGATAAGCACTAGAAGTTCAGTAAGATTTTTTGAAGTAAAATAGCACAAGTACAAACAACAAACCTCAAGAGATTGTATACAACATACAACAGTAAAGAGTAGCTGTCATTGCATGACCCAACTCTCTATCTGTTGATAACACTTCACCAGAATTATTTCTATTATTATTTCACACTATTTCTCTTGTTTAGTCTTGTCAGACATTTGTGGAGTCAATGTAGGATGACTCTATTCTGCAAGCTAGGGAATTCAGTCTTTTAGTATTCAGGCTGCATTCTAATCCAACACACTTGGTCTAAATTGTGGGTCGCCCAATCCATAGAAATCTAGTAAAGTTTGCAACCATTGTACCAATTCTTTGCCCTTACCTCTTATTAAGGGTCTGTTCTTTGATATGTGAGGGGTTGCGAAAAAGTACACTGGTAGATTTAACCACTCCTACTCTGTTCTAAATTCAAGAATTTCATCTAAAGACCCACTGGAATAACTCAGCTTCATCCTTTAAGTACTGACCTGGTGACAGACCTTTAAAGTACTGTTACTCTTGAATGCTCACCAGTAGGAAGATTCCTACTGGTTCACACTAGACTGCTAAAAGTAAACCCACTAGATATGGTTTCTTATTCTTGACCAGTTTTACACCACTGGTTTTACTTGCATAAGTAAGTAACTCCTTAAAGATTCTTCTTTGGGTGGCCTAAAAACTTTTGATGATGAGTTTCTTCATCACATCAAAACATCTCTCATGCCATATTTCATTTTTAGATGAGTACAAATAATTGTGATCCCTTAATTAAATATCCACTTACTCTACTGTGTTTTCAGTGCACTTAGATGATTTGGAAAATAGATTAATTAAAAAACATTAAAAGGCTGCAAAGACACATCCTTACTTCTGCCAGCAGGCTGCATGCATCACATGACCACAGCTTCCCGTGTGGGTCCCACAAGGTAAGTCAGGGTGCATGAAGAGAGGATCTAGTGTATCTAGAAGGACATGGCAGAAAGAAATTATTAAAAGAACAATAACATAACTTCCCATCAGTAGGAAGAGAAATGAACAAGAATATACATAGAACATGAACCTTTTTCTTTTCCTACAGTTTGCAAACTCACATTAAAACTCCACTTGGCTAACTTTTCCAGACCAACAATCTGGCAAAGTAATCACAAGACTTGAACTATTGAAGGCTTTCCACTAATTGTTAAGAAAGAGACAACAAAATTCAAAAGCAACAGCCAAGTGGTTGAACAGAAAAAAGGTCTCTTCCCAACAAGGTATTGTTTCAACTTTTTTTTATCCTGTTCTGGACTGCATTCCTCTCTTTTTTAAAATTAAAAGCCAAGAGCATCTGGATCTTGAAATTTCTTTTCTTTTGCCAAAAAGAGAGGAAAAATGCAAAAATTTCAGTGAGTACTTAAATTTCTCTTACACTTCTATTTATTTTCTTTTCCCGTAAGTAACTGACCAGAAGTTCTATCATGTTTAATCAACTGCTACTTACAAAGAAATTGTGGTTAGTCTTTGTGTTCCCTGCTACCAATATGCTACTATGCAAATCTAACTCTTGTGTTCATATAATTTTCTTGTATTCATTTTTTTAGTTCACCAGATGATATCAAATAATCCTTGCTTACACTTTTCTACTTTTTAATATTGTTCCTTTTATTATTTCCCAGACACGGGAGACAAAAAACCCCCAAAACAAACAAATGGAAGCAAACACCCAAACCCTTTTTGGGCTGCCACACTGGCCTCTGATAATGTTCATTTATTTTCTGCATATTGGGAAAATTTGCTATTATACTTAAATAAACACAAACTGTGAACAGTCTTGGATTTTTTCCAGGGCAACTACTCCTACCAAATCTACGTTTGATTAAATCTTCTTGTGAGATTGAAGCATTTTCTGATTTTCCCCAGCAACAAGTCTAAACCTTCATACACTTCTCATTTAAGTTTTAAAGCATGGATTTTAGAACAGTTCAAAATTTTTCACCTTCTTTTTCTTAAGTAGGGTAAGCCACTCAGCAATCTGACCAAACACAGGAGTTTAACTGGTTCAAAGGGTATGAGCACTAAGAACAGAATTGCTTGTAGTCTAAAAGAAGAAAAATCACATACCCCCTGAGAGTTCAGGAATTCTGCTTCTATTCTGAGTTAAGGCAGTTGATTTCTGGACACAGGCAGATAACACCATGGCTGCACTTTCCAACTTTACTTCTTGCTCCTCCTGACAAAGAATACAGGTCAAGACTTCTTTCTCAGCAACAGATGGACCTCGTTTGGGACCCAAAGCAATTTTGGAGTAATCAATTGCCGAAGACATGCTGTAAGATCGTAAGCGACCCAGATAGAAAATAATCAGATGGCTTTTTCTACATAAACTTAATTCTTCCAGGCATCTAACAAGGTCATACACTCCTAATATTTCTGGGTTTATACCAAATTGCTTTACAAAACCAAATGATGACCAAGCAATGAAGAAGCTCCTCAATCCTCACTAAAATGTAGTATTCTTTAAAAATAGAAAGCGGAAGCCAGATAACATAGAGTAACACAGCGAAATGGATTCAGACAGCAGGAAATTCAAGAAGCTGTATTCAATGTAGATTGGTTGAAACATATTTAAATCTTACAGACACATTAAAATTGTTTCTTGAAACAAACATATTGAAAATGAATGGCACTACCTTAAAACAATGCTTCATAACACAATAAGCTTCCATATATTTTTTAAATATTCCCTACTCCAGAGTTCAAGAATGATTTATAGAAGACAATTTATTTAAGACCAAAGCATATGGAATTGATCTGTACTTTTCCTCCAGCAGCTATCTCCATTTTGCAGATTAGTCTTGTGAAGCCCCAATTACACAAAAATTGTGAGCTGTATTACATATATTATATTGTTTAAGTATCTCTAGAGCAGGAGCAATCCATACCAATAAAATTATAACCAACAGAAACCAAACATCTTCAATATGAAATAAGATTTTAAAACCTAACAAACAGAAATATCAGTGATTTGAGCTACAGGAAGCATATTTTCTTCTTGCAGCTTAAGCATAAGACACATTGGCTTTCAGATTCTTTCCAAATAAAACACTTAAATTTTCATATAAGGTTGACAGTCGCCTCCAAGATTACAGTAGCGTCAGCTCAGCAGGTTTCCAATGATACTTTTTTAAATGTTAATCAATATTAGTATCTATCGTTTGAAGAACTGATTTTTTTTTTATAGTTTATCTTATGCTACTCTACAAAGAGATCCACTGTTCTTACATCAGCATAGACATGCTGATGTTTATACATAATTCTTTAACAGAAGATGACTTAGAAGTTAATAGAGACACAAGTTTGTTGACTGGAATGACAATATCTGTCCCCTGAATCTACCTAGGTACTTTATGGAGCATAATGAATTTACATAGCAGGTAATGAATTCTTCCCACCAGAACTCTGAATGTCTTTTTTTCTCACCTTTCTTCCTCCATAATAGCATCTTCTTTCCCCTGGGCCTCCAGTGTGTTTTCATACAGGAGCTTATGGGTTTCAATGAAATTCCTCTGAAGTGCAGACATCTGGGCCATTATCTTCTGACGGTGCAACCTCGCTGCTTCTGCCTTTCTCTTGCGCTCAGCTTTCTCTTTATCCTGAGTGCTCTGTGTCTTACAATAAGAGAATAAAGAAATCACAGGCAACTGAGAACACCAAAAAATGAGAAGACTCGTTCCGCAACTACAGGCATTCTAACCACCGACATCAAATTCCTTAACTGACAACACTTTAATGATGAAACAAAGCTTACTGCTATTTGAAAAATAAATAAAACTCAAATCTTTAAATGTGACCAGGTTAACGAACCTAGTCAAAAGGCTGTACTTTTGTGGTCCACAAAAGGTCATTAGTACAATCCCTAGCCCAAAGACAATATCAATAATACCTGAGCCATTTTAATTAAGTACTTGTTTGTTCTTAAGAAATTTTAGTGAAGTGAGCATCATAAACCTTCTCCAGTATTCTGTTATTCTCCCTGTAAGTGAAATTCCTACTGAAGAAAATTTTATCTTGAACTATCAATGACACAACAGATGTAGCAGGTTTTTATGTGTCTGTGTATTGTATTTTCACTATTCTTTATGGTACACTGGAAAACTATTCTTCCAGTATTTACTCATCTATCATGTTTTCAAAACTATAAACAAGGTATTTCTATGTTTTAGAAATCCAGAATCCAAAAAACAGGTAGACTTATTTAAAATATATAGAATCTAACTCCTCCTATTCTATTATTTAAGGGACAAATTCAACACTATAAACGTTGCTTCCATTGACAATATCATTACTTTTTGAGGAAATCAAACAACAACAAATTGCTCCACAAGCAGTGGGACTGTAAGAGATTAACTTCTTACTGACTTTTGTATTTTGTTTGATACCTTACGAGATACCATATGACACCTACCTCAAAAAAGAAACATGGCATATGCTGTGATAAGTTTAGAGCTATGCATGCAATGACCAGCCAAGAGATTGTTTGGCAGCAAGCTGTTGCCAAACAAAATGCGTAAGAGCAAACTGGCCTGTCTTTGCATACTATCTAAGGGAAATTAGATTCTCTTCTGTTCAACTGCCAGCTGAAGAAAACAACAACCCCATGGGACTGCAGTAATCTTTGAAATCTCCATTTCATTATGTCACTTGACCACTGGATTAAAATGTTATTTTGAGTGAAGTGCAAAAAGACTGATAGACAGAATAAATACTTAAGCCTCCTGTCCTTACACAATCAAGGCAAAGCAGATTAACCTCTTGACAGGGCACGTAAATTACAAGACATCATTTTAAGTGGATTTGTATTTCTAATTACTGTACAATGACAATAAAACAGAAAAGGTGGTCAGACTATAAAGACAAGAAATGGAAAGATGAACACAAATTACTTCCTTCACCCCCCTCAGTTGTTTCACTTAACTTGGAAGTACAAGCAAACCCACACATTAGCTTCTGATAGTTCCATGCAACATGTTTAGCACAAATTTAATTTATTAAAAATATTATTATTTGAACTAAAATCCTATTTGTAGACAAGATATCAGAAATTAATTTTAAAAACTCTCATTTTAGGCAACAACAAATTTAGTTTCATTATTGAAAATAGCCCTTCAAAACATTAAATATAAGGCTTCCACTGAACTTTTATTTTTATTATTACCTCATCACCTTTTGTAGCTTCTGAGGCTGATGCAGTTGCTATTGTTGTCAAACTAGATTTTTCTCTCAATCTTTTCACGATGTCAAACATCTGAAAATAGAGACTTAGATGTTAAAAATAAAAATGCAACTTGGCTCTTACTATGGTATAGGATTAATACAATTACAATGTCGCAATATGTAAGCACTGGAACAGGTGGCACACAGAAGATGTGGATGCCCCACCTCTGGAAGTGTTCTTGGCCAAGTTGGATGGGGCCCTGGGCAACCCGGTCTCATGAAGGTGTCCCTATCCATGGCAGGAGGGTTGGAGCTAAATAATTTTTAAGGTCCCTTTCTAAGCAAAGATTGACCCAGCACTTGAAACTAGCAATAGCAAGTGCAGTGACTTGTAAGTGTTAACATAGTATTCAAGAAACCACCTGGTCTGGGGGAAAAAATGTTGCTATAGATTAAACTTTGAGAAATCATTGCAGCTGTAAACACCGGATTGTATGCAGGAATCGTAACTTCTTTCATAACAGCTTTCTTCACTACTGAAATCAGATCATACTTATCTCTCCCTTGTGTACCTGCAGTATCCAATTGACTGTGTCCTTCTGTGCCTCTAACTGAGGAACTCTCTTCAACTTTTCCAGAAGCATTAATACGTTCACAGCATTTAGGGCTGAGCTTCCCATTCCTTTACACAGTAAAAAATAGAAAAGGGACTTCATGTATTTACAACCATGGACATGCCTTAAAATATTGCTAATTATATAACACACATACATGAACACAACCTGTCAGGTTACTTATCTGGTTTAATTTCATCTGTTTAATCCATTTATATAAAGTATATTCTATCCCCTTGTAGATCAGTAATTTCTGCTTTAGAAAATCTTTGCCTAATAATTGCTGCCTAAAAAAGAATTGCTTTTCACTTCCAAGAGAAGCAGTAAAACTCTTGTAGCTTATCTAAGCTTGCTAACAGCTTACCGTGCATAACTTTATTTCCATCCCATAAACTCTTATTATTACAGGAATTATTTCCTTCCTTACACCTTGGTGACTAGCTTACAGCGTTCTAGGCCCTTCTCTAACACAAGCATGCTTTAAAATAGTGACCATTCCCTTCAATGATATTTCTACTGCAGCACATTCTACAAGAAATTAATTTGCACATTTTTAGTAGGACGACAAACACATTACAAAACCAATTTTTAAAAAATTAAATCACTTCTCTGTAAGAGCCTTCTTACAAAAACACTGATTATTTTTGCATCCTTTATGTGTAAATGGGGTTTTGGTTTTTCCAGTTATGCAAGACTAAAGGTGGCAAAGCATTCTCTAGCATCTAATTAATTTGAATTTATCACTATAGTTGACATGAAGCTTCTTAAATGGAAATACATTCAGTGTCATGATGATACTTCTCTTTGCTCAACAATAAGAAAAAATTAAAAAATAAAGTGAAATGATAGTATTTTTCAAACTCACATTTCAAACACAGTATTTTTTAAGAACTAAAGGCACCAGCAGTTTTATGTATTTATTCATGTAGATGGTATTTAAAACACACACAGATGTGATGTTTAAGAACATGGTTTAGTGGTGCATTTGGCAGTGGCAGGTTAACAGTTGGACTTAATCATCTTAAAGGTCTTTTGCAATCTAAACAATTCTTATCTCTGTTGCATCTCACAAGTGACAATTATGTTTAGTTTGATAATGGTTTTTTTTTATTTGTTCTTAACACAGTGAAGCAGAAACTATAGATAAGAGGAGAGATTATTTAGAAAATACAGATTCCAACACCCACTCACTAGTCTTAAATGTAAGACTAGGAAGTGCTTAGTAGGGATTTGAAAAATTAAAAAGCACAGTCCACAGACACTAAATTTGGTTCCATTATCATTATGATCGTAAAACAGTAACTTGCAGGTAATTCAATACTTGTACAGCTCAGGAGTACAAAAGATGGAGACAGTTTACTTAAATCCACTGCCATTTTTCAAGGATTTCTTAATTTCCATTTCAATGCTGTTCTTGTGAAGGAAAAACCATTTACAGTTATATAACACTAATATTACTTTCAATTTCTTTTCCACAAAGAGAAACATATCCTCTTCAATATACCTGGCAACTGGGAACAAAGGAAGCTAGTCCAAACCTGGTTTCTTGATTGTTTTTTAAAAAATATTTTATCAGGTTTTAATATAAAGCAAAAAGTAAAATCTTTCTGACTAAAACCACTGAATAATTTTTCTAGTTTATTTCTTTTAGAAAATAAAACATACGTGTTGCTTTGTGATAAAAATCAAAGGATACTTCTTCCTCTGGAGACTTCTGTAACTGCTGCTTCTCCTCTAGTAATCCTAAAGAAAGGAGATGGAGCACCTGAATAAAAGAGAAAAATACCAAGTGTCATCCAATGTTAGAGATAAGGAAAACTGGCATTTATAATGAGAGAGTTTAATATAGTTCTGTACTTTATGTTGATCATATCCATGGCAAAACACCTGAAAAAGTGCAGAGATCATACACAGTAAGTGAAATAAAAATGCACACCATAAATTTACTGTGTATTAGTTGCACTACAATTAATAAATTTGCACACACTTCACATTAGTCAAATGTGAAACTTGTCATTTTGCTTATATAAATCTATATTTGGTTAATTCCATAATCCAAAAATTAGCAGGTAAGGCAAAGCAATTAAACAATTAATGTACTCTAATGAACAAAACGGATTATTTCAACTAATCTGTAAATTCAGATCTATAATTCTATAAATATTAAAAAAACTTGCAAAAACAAACAAACCAGCCAACCGCCCAAAAAACCACCTTTCAACAACGTCAGTAATTCCTTTTTTTTTTAAAGTATTTAGTCACTGTGGTAAAATTAAGTGTTTATATACTTACAAAAGTTACTTTATTTCATCACCAAGGCCCCAAAGACATTTATGTGCTTATAAAATGAAGCAACTCCAAAGATTATCAAAAGGTTACTTAACTGTATATGAATTTTCAAGAAAAAGATGAGGTAAGTAGAATTAAGTATTGAAACAGCTTCAGTGATCAGGCAAAAAAGGTAGGAAAGAAAAATAGAAAATTGGAGAATATTTCCTATTTAATACTGTTGTGTACTATGTTTTTATTTTATAATGCAGATAGATAATTAGAAATATTTTCTTCCTCACTAAGATTTATAAAAGCAGGTTTAGGAACAAAAACTAAATCCTTATCATTCAAAGTTACCTTTACATATTTTGATCTTATCATAAGCAATTAACATGGTCAGTACAGGAATGGCCATAGGAAGATGACTAAGGTTGACCATACCATTTGGATCATAGCCTCGGTCCACAAGTGGGTTTCCAGTTCCACTGCTCTCTGAAGAAGGGTCCGTAGGATGTGCATCATAACATCACAGTTCAGAATCCCCACCACGTTGCTGAAGGCAGGACTGAAGTCTGGAGGAGGAGGTGGTGGCAGTGCTAGAAAACAGAGATGTGCAAATATATTACTGAGCTGGCATTCGACCCAAGACTGCAGGCAAAAAGTAGAGAGCGCAAAAATACTACTTTCAGTGAAGAAAAACTGGACCTTTTGAATTAATTAAACCATGACAAACACAACTGTTCACCTAAGACAGCTGTCATCTTTAGCAAAACTGAGTACTTATATAAACCACAATTAAGTACTTATATGAGCCAAAACTAAGTTCTTATATAAACCACAGGCAAGCTAAGCTAAACAATTCATCACAAGTACTTAGTTGTATCTGTAAACACAAATCTTAATATGAACACAAATTTAATATCAACTCAACTATCCACAATTAAGTCACATCTCCCAAAGCTCATTATACTCATACAAGTACATACACTACCAAATTATCATACTTTTTGAGTAATTAGTTTCAAATTTTTACCTTCATCCCTGTTTTCTTGTTTTCTTCTTTTCTTTTGTGTATGCTCAGCCTACAGAAAAAGCAGTGTCGTTGTATCAGCACCTCTACAGAAGTATGCAATGAAACAATGAGAAACCCTACACTAGAAATCTGGCAAGATATATAGTGACTATCTGGTTGTCTAACTAGAATTTTGTCTGAAATCTGTTTAACAACATTACATTTTGCATTGAAATTTGTAGTAGAGATAAATAATTGGACATATTTGCTTCCTCAGTAAAAGTTACAAAAGCGTAGTTTGGGGTTTCCTAGTACAAAGATAATTCTTATCATATTTTGTTCTTAGCATAAAGAGTTAATATAGGAGTCACCATAGGGGAAACACTAATGAAAACCATACCACAACAATTTGTACTAACAATCTTAACTTCATTAAACATTTAAAGTTAGCAGCATATACTCTTTACTGAATTAGTTTCTTTGTATTCCGCTGCCTCCTTTGATTTGGTAAAATTCTTTGGACATTGATAAGTGTATGCTATTTTTTAACTTTTGAGAGTGAATCTTACACTGCTTACCTTGCTGTGCTGGGTCTTAGTATAGTGATAAAAGAACATATTGAATTCCTTCAAGCACTCATCTTTCAGTTCATAAACTCCATGGCCAGAGACACCTGGTTTCCTTACAGAGAAATATTTCATGACATACTGATTAGTAACGTATGCTTAGCACATCTTTAAATGTAAACAAACCAGTAATACAATTTATTTTCTAATGCAAGTAGAATAGTGATGGTTACCTCTTTAGCTTACAAAAAGCAGGGAGTACATTTATCAGTCTTTAATTTTCAAGACTGTTTACTACTGTAAATCCCATCCAGTAGCAAAACATTTCTAGTCTATACATCATCTACAGTACACGATATAGTCTCCGAAAATTCTTTTAAACTTTACGGCTTAGAATTTCAGATACTGGATGTTATCGTATAAAATTCATTCCTTTCTTTAACCAAACTACAAAACAAGTAATAAAACAGCTACTTTCCAGACAGGGAAATTTTCTGAACCATCCATAAAATGCTCCAAGTGAAATGCCTCGGTACAACTATAGCTGTTCTTAATTAAACATAAAAAAGCAAGTCACATAAAATTTAAAATAAAGTATACTAATATAATCAAAATAAGATCATTTTCTCACAAAAATAGCAGTCATTTGACCTAGTTTTTCTCAACTACTACAACTGATTGTTCTATGTTTGCACGCATACATATATATACATACACGTATATAAAACTAACTCCCATTTGAAAATAACAGAAAGCAACTAAGTAACATTTAAAGCAATTATTAGATGGCAATTGTCAAGGGTACAATGAGAGTTGTTAATGTTCCTAGCCATCTTTGGAAAAAAAGAAAAAAACCCCAACAACAAAAAAACCCCTTTTGAACATTCTAGGACATGAGATTACTAAACTCCTGAGACGACTCAAACTGAATTTGAGGACAAAGAGTGGCAAAAGGAGAGAAGCAGCAGTAGCTTCGGATACTCCATATATTTTTCTTTCCTATGCATACTTGCACACATATATACTTCAAGACAGCAAAATATTAGCTGAACAGAGACTGTACATTTCAGCTTGTTTAACCCACATAAACTGACTTACTTTACACACAAGCTACTTATGAAACAACATTAAGAACTTACTTAAATGTAGCCACTTTATCAATTACATTCTCCAAGCCAGTTTCATTGTTCTCCTGGTAAAAAATTTAGTTTGGAATAAATATATAAATATCTTCAGTATTATGCTATGTGTAATAAAAATAGGCGAACAGATCTAGATAATTCCCTAATTCATGAATTAATATATTTTGCCTGCTGTTTATCAGAAAACAGATATTCATAATTGACAAGTTTCAAGGAAGTACCAAAAAAAGGATAATATTTTCAGTTAATCACGTATAACTTAATTAATAACTGAGTTGATCTCTAGAAACAGGGCAGTGCTTACTCAACCTCAATGGAAGGAAAAATGGAGGTTCGGTTATTTTAAAACAGTGAAGGTGGATATTATGATAATATTCCAGGCTATTTAATTTACAATAAACTGTAGCTTTTTGCATTAATTGCCAGCCCTCAAAACTTGCACAGACTATAAAATCATCTCTCTGCATTGCTTGAATTTTCAATAATTGGAATAGAATGACCGGGAAATCTGTGTTTTTAAATAGACCTGCACAATACCTGACTTTGAATTGATCTGCACAGGTTTAGATGATCAAAATTATAGGATCAAATTTACTGATGGTACACAGGGCCAAATGGAACTCAGTGCATGGTTCTATAGGGCCAACACAGAAAGTTTTAAAACTTTTCTTTTTGAATCTAGGAGAACTAGTAAGACAAGGGGGCACGGTCTTAGGCTGTGCCAGGGCAGGTTTGAATATTAGGAAAAAATGGAGGTGAGAGATAGTAATCAGACCCTGGAATGGGCTGCCCGTGGAGGTGGTGGATTCACCGTCTCTGGAGGTTTTTAAAATTAGACTGGATATGGCGCTTAGTGCCATGCTATGATAACCATGGCGGTGTTGGATCGAGGGTTGGACTTGATGACCTCTGAGGTCTTTTCCAGCCTGGTTGATTCTATGACTCCATGAACTACAGCTGAATATTCTAAAAAATTCCACCTCTTAATCAAAAAATGTAATTCCCATATAAGCCTTTCCAGATCCATCCATGCTTGAAACTATGACATTTACCTTTACATCAGTAATGTGTGTAAGTCCCTTTGTCATATTATTTTGTAATTCCAAAACCAACATTTAAGCTTTTAATCAGAAATAAAATGCTTCCGTATTAAGAGAAGAAAGCTAAAGAAGAAAGACAAACCAAGAAAAAGTAAATAAGGAAAAAAGTAAATAAATCAGGACTCACATTTTCAGGCAGAGACTTAGTAATTGCACTGTGGGCCATTGGTTCAATACATAACAGATGGATGATTTCTCTCATTATAACATCTTCTTTTGTCACATTGCTGATTCCAGGAACATATCTTTCCCCTGTCAGAGTGAATCAAAAGGAGAAAGGCAGATTTGCTTTATACCTGTCATATTTGAATTTTCTGCAGTGATAATACTATTGCTGGAATATTTTAGTACTTGCATTTGTCAGAAACCTGTCCCAACTGTGTGAGAGTGCAAAAGCCTAGCTTCCTAACAAAACAGGCCGAGATGGACTTTCTCTTCATATTCTACTTTAATATCAATTATGTTATCTAACAACTTTTTTCACTATGCAACCCCTATTGCTTCCAGTTCACAAATATTTGTGTTACTGAATCATATATTTAAAATAGGCACTCTCCAGTATACTCTCCATGACATCTATGTTAAAGGAAGTCATCAAGCTGATTTTGTCAAATTAATAATCCATTACTACAACAAGAAAAATTAAACTTACCCACAACATAGATGAGAATCTGTAGCATCTCTTCTATTAAAATGTTATATTGTTTGATTAAATCCTACAAGAGTTAGAGAAACCAGTTTAAAAAAAACCCATAAAACTGCAGGAAAATCCCTCAAATGACACTGAGCTCAGCCTTCAGATCTACTACTTCAGTAGTAGAAGCACAATACCATAAGAAGAAACTTCCAACAAGCTGGAAGAAGTGTCTGCACTTGTAGAGGAGATTTTACTCAGCAACTGAAGTATCCTGCAAGATTCACAGGCAGGAAAAGAAACAACAGCTAAAAATGTATCCCAAATGAAGGGTTATATCAAAGTTCAAGGCTCAAGAAGTAGTATAACAACCCAAGAAATTGCCAGCCAAAATAAAAGCATGCAACATAGCCTAAGACACACGGAAATTTTACAGTGAAGTTATTTACAAGGATTTTGGTAGGTACTCTATGAAATAAAAGGTCAAAGTGAGCAAAACCTGTTTACTAATTTTGAGTTAGCCTCTACAAACTCCAAATACAGAATCATTGGTCTAACCACTAGCTCCAGTGTTTACTGACTTCTAGTGTGGTCATAAAAACGCAGTTAGTTATCAACAGTAGCTAGTTTTTCTTATTACTGTTTCATATACTCAAAGCTGACAAACTACCCATCAGGAAAACTTGCTACTTACCTGATCTTTGGTGGGTTTGATCTTTTTGAAAGCATCAGCAAGCTCATATCTCTGCAGCATCAACAGGAGGAACTGGTTTGGATCCATAAGAGACGCACCTATCTATCAAAAAAACAAACTAATAAGAACATCACTTACTATTACAGTTATTCAGTAATTACAAAAAAAAATTGCCTTTCACCCAGAGAGAAAATTTAAAATCATGCAAATTTAACACAAATTTTTAAAAATACATTTTTTTTAAATTCCATGAAAGTTTTATAAGACAAGAAAGAAATTATTCAAAACATTATACCTGGAGCATGATGATATCTTTATCATACATCTCTTCTCTGCATTTAACATCTTGGTAATAGAATACCTGAGGAACAGGAAAACAAAATTTAAGTAGAGTTATAATGTAAAGCACTATCAAATATGCACCAGTTAATCTCTGAGGCTTTTTTAAACTGTACCACATCATTACTGAGAAAAGTCCATACTTCTCTCAAAATATATGTGTACTTTGATGGAAGTGCTAAATGTTTTTTCACCTATGCAGAAAAGTCTATGCCATACTTCATACCCCATTCCAAGAGAACATAATTCTAATGGCTGCTACTGATTAAAGTAGAAACATCCTCCTCCTTCAGTTCTCAGAAGGATATTTCTACAGGGTGCTACCAATATTTACTTTGATTTTGCCAAGAGTCTTGTGCAAGATCAGCAGAGAATTTCTGCCATCAAAGGAAATAAAAAATCCAAAGTGAAGCCAAAGAAGGTAAATGAAAGGGTAGACTCTTCCTTTTACATTTAGTCTTGCAATAAAAGTCCTAAGCATTAGAAAATGTTTCTATGTCCAGCTATATGGCTGTCAAAATTATGATACTGAAATAGTTTAACTTTTGCATGTAATAATTTCCATACACCAAGAGAAACTTTAACAACAGTACTAATAGTACTTATGCAGTGATTATGAGATCTGAAAGTAGCTTACAAGTAGACACTAGTAACATTACTACTGTTTCTAAGAGTAAGAAACAGCCATGACAGAGATGAAAATACTTATCTAATGCAGGGTCCAGGGGGGCAAGCCATTGGTGAAGCTGAAAATAAAACCAAGTAATCTAAATTCCCACCTAGAAACCTTTCTATTTAGTGTACACTGACCCCTGTGACCCCTCTCTGCACTAGATGAAACCACCCCTGGGAGCATTACTGAGAAACCCTTGCATACACCTTAGGACCAACTTGCCACTGAATATGGTAAGGGAGTACCTGGCTTATCAGAGAGAGTCCATTCCTTCTCCACATCTCTGCAGCAACCTGAGCCACCAAGACAAGACACCGCAAAGGATATTCTATTAGCAGCTCCACTTGAAATTCTTCCTAGAATTTAAAAAAGAAAAAAATAGAGAAAAAAAATCAAGTAAGAGTAAGTCTGTTGATGATTTCAGAAGGGTAAGTTTTAGTGAACAAAGACATATTGACAGTTGCGAAATAACTTGTGTGTGAGCCATGAAGGTTACAGGATATAATTTTAGGCTTTTTCTTCCCAGACCATAAATCACAGGAAGCATTTGAGGGGAAAAAAAAAAAAAAAGTCTTACAGGAGAAACGAACTCATGCAATCTTGAGATGGCTCCAGTCTTGCTTAATCGTACATGAAGACCTACAAAAACCAACAGGAAAAAAAATTAAAAAATAAACCAAAATCAGTGAAGGATCTCCTCCCACCCTTTCTAAAAGTTAGCTAAATCATCTATAACTCAGAGGATTACAGAAAAGAAGTCAGTTTATTTAGGAGACTTCATACTTTCCTTTTTTTTTTTTTTTTTAAGGTAGAAGATCTGCTACATTATCACAACAGTTCTCACCACTCTACTCATTGAGTGAATTAATTAACACCATTTAAACTGAGGTACTACATAGTATCAGCAAAATTTTTATTTCACATTTAGATCACATGTCAGTACTAAATGAATTTCAAGACTACAGGGCTTAACAGATGATCTTTTGATATCAAATGATGTGATAAAGAGTCTACAGCTTAATAGCATATGATTTCATTTGTTTTCTACAGAAAGCGGTGATCACCCACTGCTGTGGTCCTTTGTATTCTGACTGGAAATCTGTCCTGGCATGGTGCAAACATATGCCTTTTAGGAGGAGCATTTTAACAGTCCTAAGATATACATGGCTGGAAAATAATTTGAGATACAGTAATAATGAACATTCATTTTGACAAAGCAGGTAGAAATAGAAACAGAACCACATAAATTCAAATAGTCCAGAGAAAACTGATGATCTCATTAAAAAGGGAAAATTTTCCTTCTTCTCGACTTCCTTCTCTCTCTCCTGTTTAAAAAAGGCATCTTCCAGCCTCCATGGCAAATGTTTTTTTGAGAAAAAAACTTTCCTGTAGTGGGACATACGGAGAACACATTTGCTTGATCACGAGAATGTCAGAAAGTCAGAGAGCAACTCATCTGTGAAACACTGAACTCAAATGCCTTCTGGATTAAAGAAACAGAGATGGACAACGAACACAATTTAAATAGCAATCAAAATACACCACCTACCAGCAAGAGTCCGAGACAGTGGCAAATGTATGCTGACAGGATCTGCGGACACCCTGTAAGGTCTGCTCTCCAGGGTATGGCCACATAAGTGAAACACTGTCTTTTCCCGAGAGCGGCCATTTGTGCTGCACCTCATCACAGCTTTATGGCATTCTCTGTAGGCCCTGAGCAACAGCTCTTCCTAGAGTTAAAAGTAAATGCATACGTTATTTTTAAAAAATCACACAGTCCATCCTTTCTCTCTTTGTCACACCATAGATTAATTCTCTCAGGCTCATTTTTTTGTGGAGAGCTGTATGGAACAATAGTGAGCTTTTTGAAAAGGTTGTTATTTAAAAAGCCCTGAGGAATATTCACAGAAGGCTCACTTGTAAGAATCCCAGAAAATTGATACACTTACATCACAGGCACACCACTCCTGGAACATCAAAAGAATGTTCTTGAGCTGCATCTGTATAGCAATAGCTGCTTCCCAGTCAGGGTCCACCTCAATGTGCTGACCAATCTGTCTTTTTATTTCTTCCATTCCCTGAAATGGAAATTCCACAAAATACTCAAGCTAAATCAGTGATCACAGGCCTAAAACAACACAAAATCCCAGAAGCAAATGGTAAAATCCAGGTTGTTTGGATATATGTAGCTAAAACTGGTGAGTATTATTTCTATAAAGTAAACATGATTTTTTTCACCCACCTCAGATAGGGATTGAAGAATTTGTCACCATAATTGCATGTTTATATCCACAATATTGTTATGGACAGAAAGAGGAGCAAACGGAAGAGCTGTAATAACTTTATAACAGAATATTAGAAAGAAATTATTTAAATGCATTGTACCTGCATGCAAGTTAGAATCCTCAGGAAAGAAACAAATCCTTCCAAAAAACGCTCCCTCAGGCGGTCTGTCCATAATGTAGGCTTGCTGACTAAGACATACCTGTCCCCAAAGAAAACATTATCATCCTTTGCCCAGACTTCTCTTCTGCTTATGCTTGTATTTCAAGTGGTTTTTTGGTTTAATACAATCAACTGCATTGTCACATTACATTGCCATCCCTATCTCAAACTACTCAGAAAACTTTCAGCAAATACTAGAGTTGCTAGTAGTTTGGTGTGACTCTCTAATTTGAAATTAACAGATTTTTTAAATTCCAAGGTATTTGGGGTGGTTTGCTTTTACATTACTCAGTTTATTAGACTAATTTGGTACCTGTATGAGTAGAAAATCCTACACAGATAAGGATTATACAGCTTTCGCAGAATGATAATGAATAGGAGCCAAATTTCCCATACTGTCCTAGATACATTTTACTTACTAATGTAAATGTTATATGCAATTGTATCAGTGAAAATCAAAATATGTCTTTATAGAATAAAATTTTGGTATTTTAAGTTTCCACTGGGAAAACAACCCCATCAAAATTTCACAAGTGTTTTTGAGGGGTTTGGTTTTGGGTTTATTTTTAAAGCAGTTTTATCATCAGTTTCTGGATTGAAACACCTCATCCTACTACCAATTTTCTTAGTATTGCTCTAGCTTCTCAACTTTACACTTACCTGAGGTCATATATTACTGCATATACCCGATTCAGTTTGTCCTGACTGTAGCCTTGGAAGTTGAACTTGTCATTTTTGTCTAGATACTCTGGAAGCACTTCTAGGAGTGTCTCTGTAATGGTGGTGATTACATTTTGCTCTTCAATAAGATGTCGGGCCTGCAAGAAGAAAATGAAAATTTTTTCTTCCTACTATTTTGTTGAAGAGAATTGGAAAAATATTTTTTCTTTTTAATTCAGTCTTTTAGATTAGAAATTATTTTAAGCATTTGCAAAGAGTCCAAGATAAAAAACTCTGTATTTATTATGTAGGAACATAGCTGCTATCAACTTTGTATGTTTGTTCAACTCTGACAGCATCTATATAATGGATATGTTATTTTTTTTTCTTGAAAGATCATGTAGGAAAGGACTTTTACATTAGTATTTCAGGCAAGAAACACATAACCTTTAAAACATACAGGTATATTTACACACACACACACAGAAGATTTAACATATTTCACCTCCACAAAATGACATTTAACCATTTTTTACCCCTTTGCCCGGTTTTTAAGGTTACATAAGAAGGTAAATGTGAACAGTAAAAAATAAAGAGAGTTAATGCAGACTATGATGTGCCTAAAACTTATACTTATTTGCATTCCCTCTATGTTCTGTAATGAATTTTCACATAAACTCAAACTCCTGCTTTCACACTAGCCTGTAACAAATCTCAAAATCATTCATATTCAAACTCAGCAATGCATAAAGACTCTCTGCCAAGCATAACAGTCTGCAAAGGTGGTACTGCTAGCAATTCTCAAACTTGTTTTGCATTTCTTGCAGAGACAGTCTGAACATACCAGAGTGGGTACAGTGAACATCTGAACTGAGAGTGCTGTCACAGAGAGAACTCTGTCGTGATCATCACTGATGTATTCCTTTTGCAATGCCTTGTAATACTAGAAAAAGATAACATTGGGGACATTAAATGAATGTTAATAAAAATGCTTACTTTTTTATTTCCAAGACTTACATCTCAATGTCCTTCTTCCTACCTAATAGAAGCAGTTCAGACTATAAAAACAGCACAATGTCCTCAATGCACCAAAGCGATTCAGGATAGGCCCCACTGCCTTAACACTGAAGATAAGCACAAATTTAACTGATTTGCCAACATTTTTTTTCTCCTTCAACCAATATTCCCCAAGAAAAGATATTAAATATCTGAGGGAAAAAAAATCTTACAGACATTAATTTATTACGAAACAAATCTTCCTCCTGCAGTGAGCAGCATGGATAGTTATGCAAGAGCTGTCTATAAAAGACATGTACAATGAGCAATACAAGTCTTCGTTTGCTTTGTTTCAGTCCAGAGAAAACCATAACGTGTCAATCGTCTTTATCAGAATTAAAAGGTCTCAGCATAAAACAAACAACACTTTGTCTTACATCTTGTATATTTATAAACTATTGTATCTAATTTTCAAAAGGAAAAGCCAGTTTCAGTTGCAGTTCACCTGCCATTTCAAAAAAAAAAACATGGAATAGGAATGGCATTCAAATAAGTATATATACCTACACATTTCTGAGGAACAAATCAGTGACTTGGGAATTAGTTAATTGCATTCTATAAAGGTTGAGCTAATTATTAAAGCTCTGCTTGTTGAAACTTCATTATTTGTATTGAAACAATATTCAGCTTGGGGGAAAATTTTACAAAGCTAGTACAAATTCATAGTATAAAAACTAAATAACCACTTACCTTCACAAATTCCACAGCAAAAAGTTTTTTGTATTCCATTTCCATGAAAAAACTACTGAAGATAAGTTCATGGAGAACCTTCCTTGCCCCTGCAAAAAGCCAATAGAGTATATGTAACTTTGTTGTACTAAGATGCAGCTTTTTATGGAAAAAAGAAACCAATTACTGAACTATAATTAAAAATCATTAAAAGCCTTGAAATGGTTACAAAGTATATGAGGAAAGTTACTATCTTTTTGTCTATCTATCTTACTATCTTTTGTAAGCTTTATATTACTAATTTGATGCATTTAAAACACTGAGTAAGCACCAAGTCACTCAAAGGCTAAATCTTGTGAAAAGATTTTTCAAAATACATAAAGCAAGAAAAATTGAGGGGGCAAATATATACCCTAAATATCAATTAGCTCAGCTAAAAAAATAAAGGCTGTATAAAAAACATAATCCAAAAACTATGAAGAAATGTAATTCTACCTGCTTAGCACTTCTATCCATTTGTTACACACACATGAAAAATTAATTTGCCTCTTCAGTTTATAGCAACATCCATACACAAACCTTTATGAAGTTTTGCATCCCATAGCATCAACTTGCTTATAAAGCACGGCTTTTCAGATCCAGCTTCTTCTTTGAGACATATTTGACAAAAGATCTGGCGAAAGTCACCTACAGGGAGAAAACAATTCATTCGTACAAGAATGCTTTGATAATTACATTATATGGCCCAAGAAAATGAGAACTCCAGAATTCTGTTCTTTAAAAGAAGAAAAAAGGAAGGCACTTCAGTATGAATTGTTTTTAACCATGTTTTTTCTCAATGAATATACTCCTACATATCCTTTCCTTTACTAATTTCTTCCTATTATTCTCACCTGATTAATTTAATAAATCCTGCAATGCATAAGAGTATTTTAAAATTGAAATCATTTACATAGCTTTGCAAAGCAGATCCATAAGAAGAAATCACTATGTTTGCACAGAAGTGCACAGGCTAGGCAAGTCTATGCCGGTCCCTGCCTTGGGCCTTGAAAGTCAGTCTTTCAGAGAAATTCATGAATTATTTTACATTTTCTTGCACCTATTACTAAACACAGTACTTGCTGAAGCAGTTTCAGGGATCAACATTTGCAGTCACCTGTGGGTTATTAGCATTCAGAAATTAAGCTTTATATTACTAATTTGAAAAGTGCCATGAATCAAGTTCCTGACAACCTGGAAATAAACATTATAAAATGTTTCTTGATCTATATTCTACCACATTCATATTCTATCCTGTTTTCCAGCAAAACCGGGAAAAGAACAGGAACTACCAGACCACAAAAAAGTTCCAGCTGAGTACAGAACCTCAGCCTCTTAAAGCCACTATATATATAACCCAGAACAACAAGGACAGCAATACTTGACTTCAGCTTTTGTACTTAAAGACTCTCTTAAAACATATTAGTGTCCATTGACCTACAACAATTTCCTAACCAAAAATGCTACATTCAACACAGGATGCTCTTTTTTAGATTTAGTTTAACTCATAAGCTAAAAAGGTAATGCTTAAAACCCAAAAGTTTTGGGGATTTGCTGGAGCACTGGACACCAACTTGCCCATAATCACACAGAGGCAACAGTTGTCAGTTGCCATTTTAGATAACATATAACTATTGAAAATATAAAAAAACTATCCAGGAAGAAAGCTGTGGGTAAAAATCAAACTTTCACTAGAAATCTGGAAATAAACCACATAGTCAAAAACTTGTACTGACTAAAATAACTGTCTGAGGAACTCAGACCAGTAAGAAAATACCATCAGTGAAAAAACATACAAATTTGAAAAGAACAGAAAGCTAAAATTTGTAAGCTACTATAAAGAATTACAAAAAAGTACAATTCTGATCTATGAATTTCAAGGGAAAGATTGGCAAGTGTTCAGAAAAAATAAGGTAAGAAATTCACTTTATTATCCTCACAAAAGAGGCTAAAGCCAGATTTACCCTATCAAGGAGAATAAGTAGTGAGTAGAGCTTAATCTATGCATATTTGTACTGTGAACAGAAATTTTATAACAGTTTTAGCAGGATAAAACACAGGTATGAAAAAACCAGTAATAGAAATCAAAAGTACATCGATTCAGAAATCTTCTTTAAAACGATACGTGTCATCAAACACCAGAACAATGTTTGAAAGCTTAAAATAGACTTTCCACTACTAAATAATGTTTTCAATTAAAGCTTTACTTTGCTTATTTTACTGACACTTTCTAATTAATCACAGTTATCAAATCTAAAGCAGGAATTAATTCAAGCAGAGGATATATGTTTTCACTGATGGAGATGTTCTGCAGTTTTTTACCAGCACTGGGGATAGCAGCTTTTAAGTAACAGGGGGTGTGATGCTGAAAGAGAATAATAAAATTTGTAGAGGAACAAACATAGCTCAAGGAGGAGAAGACATTTATTTCAGCAAGAAGGAACAGAAAAGTACCACTATTCTTAACCACACTGATGCATGTTAGCACCCAGACTACTGTATTATTTATTTACTACTTAGGAGGAACATGAAAGTATTTTAATTAAGGTAATATCATATACAACACTGCTAAAGACAATTCTGAGAGCATTAGTCATTCAAATGGCATTATTATAACAAAAATCATTTACACTTACTTGAATAGCTCATGAGTTTGTTCAGCCAAGAACCAAGGCGCAAAGCAAACTTCTGATGCGCCATAACATCAGCGTGAAGAACCTCCACATGAAGGGGTCGTTGAGAAACGTTTTCAGAATGCCTCTAGGAGTCAGGTAAACATTAGTCCATATAAAATCAAGATAAAATTCATTTCATCATTTATCTTCACCACCCAGTATCTCTCTCAAGCAAAAAATGAAAATAGTTTGGTGTTTTATTTCTGAAGATATCTATCTCTATATATCTATTTATCTATCCATCCCAAATGTGGTAGGGTAAATTAAACTTTAAAAAGTTCACAGGCAAGTTATAAAACCATGGAAATACTAAGTTAAAGACTTTAAAGCAGACAAATAAGTCTTCACTATTAATACTGATGAGGCTGATTTTTTTAATGAGAAAAGTATTTTAGGAAGTTACCTTAATTTCTTCTTTTGCTTCCTGACAAGAGGCAAAATGTCCTGCCTTAACAGCTCTACGACCCTGTTTAAAAAAATATTAAGACCAATATAAAGCAAACCCAAAATGTGATAAGTCTGATCCTTTCTATTATGTTTTTTATATATAACAGAAAAACAGAGACCAACATCACTCATGGTGCTATTAGATATTTAGAAGCATATCATAATTAACATAACTGTCTACAGAGAAAAGCTATTTAAAATAACAACAGAACAACAAAGTAGTCTAGCTATGTTCATATTATTAAATAAGGAAAATTCATGTATACATTAAAACAGATGAGAACGATTTCTACATACTACTTTAAATACAAACCGTATCAACTTTCTTCCTAGTACACAGTACACTCAATCCTGAATTGCTTTTCTACAGTCTTTCCTACTATTTCTCACCTTTGTATATGAAATACCAGAGTATATTGTAAACCTGGGTTTAATAGCTCTTTCCATAAAGCCAAGAACAGCTCCAGCTTAGACCTCAAATTCCACTCAAAGGAAACAATAAGTATGTGCTTCTTTAGCAATTTCTCCATATAACAGAACTTCACACCAGAAGAGAGGAAGTAACTCTATGCTGTATAACTATTAAAATTAAAATGCTATAACCCAGTCCTGTACTGCAGCAGGCACTTTGTAAAATGAACAGCATGATAAATTCTTGATCCAAAATTCAGACTTAAATCAAAAGGAATCTTCATAAGGGAAACCTCTGAAAGTTATTCTATAAACATGCATATATATACATGTATGTACATAAACCTGCAACTACAGAACAGTATTTGTAATTACATATATAACTGAACTTTCATTACTTGACAAAGAGAAACCAACAGAAAACTGGTTTTACAGATTAAAAAAAGATTCTGATATTAGTAAGATGTTTTAGATGTAAATATACAACAAATACATATATAGCTTTAGACAAAGTTTCTCCATGTGCAAACTTCTGTGAGGTAAAAAAATATGGTTACAATTAAGATAATTCAAACACTGATCATGTTTTTTTTCCCACCCCACTGGAAAAAAAGTTCACATTACTAGTATAAGATCTTTAAATGGGATATTAATTCAAAAAAATGAAGTAGTAAAATTGTCAGGTTCACCCACATTCCTTCATGGATTCTTCCTGGTTTTATTTCCTTAATTTGAACTTTTAACATTTTCAAAAGAAGTCTGAGCCAGAACAAGCAGTAACTCCTGCAAAATGTAAGGTACATTTCTGATTAAATGTACCTGAATATGTGTATTTCTGACTTGTATATTTTTCAGAAAAATACTACTAAAATAAAACAATCACAGCTGAGAAATAAAAAAAAAAGATTAAAAAAAATATGCTAAATATGAAAGGAACAACTTCAGATAAATCAGCTCTTCCCGTTCTCAAGAAACTGGCTTTTTGTCCTGAAAAAAAAAATTACTATGGTTTAAAAAACGCAAAACTTTCTTGAAGCAAGTGCTGACTAATAGTTACTAATAATTACTCTTTGTCTCCTCAAGCTCCAGCAACCAAGAAACAAAGATTCTATAACCAAGTGACTATATTGTCAATTCTTAATGATTAAAATGTGACTTTCTCCCATATCCCAAGGCACTAACCTCTTTATCTATGGCAGTAGTATGCAACTGGGCTTCACCAAGTTCGCAGCCAAGTGCCCTTTGCAGGCTATAGATGACATGGTCATAAGAATGGTGTTCATCATTGAAAAGGACACAGTAGTAGCTGTCTACTTTCTCTCTACTGGGAAGAAGGCAACATATCATGACACAAATAAAAATAAAATTGTAAATAGTGTCCTATAAATACAAGCAATACAGCTTACTTGATAGCTTGAGAGGAATGTCAAATACAAAAAAAACTCTAAGAGGAAAAATCAGGCATGTTCTTCCTGACAATGACACGCCCACCACCACCATCTATACCAGAAAAAGCCACAAAAACATTTATCAAGTACAAAAGAGAAATTTTTAAGTTATTTGATATTCTCAGCTCTGTTCTGCTCCCTTATCCCTTAGGACAGGCCTCATCAGCATCTCCTACTGGCTCCTGGTAGGTGTCTCCAATGCCCTGGCATGTCCTCCCCTGTACACCAAGACCTGCCACTGTACTACTGATCAGGCTGGCTCAGGAACAGTTCCCTTCAGGGACTGATGGAGCAGTTACACACTACCTTCCCATGAAGCATCAAAAGGTTCTCTATATAACTCTAGACCAAAAAGACTACACCGCTGTTTACAGAGGTTTCAGCACTAATACATCAGCACAAGTGTGAGAATATCCCAGGCAAAATTATAATCAAAGTTTCTAATGCCTTGAAGAGAAAGTTGGAAATAGGTCACTACCTAACTGTGAGCTCTGGAGGCAGTTCCTTCTCTTCTTCCCAGATAAGCATATCTACAATGTATTTTATCACAGAGGGAAACACCCTCCTGGAGTGCTCCATAATTTCTTCATTCAACTGACATTCAGAATTCTGTAAAACATGAGATAATATTAATATGGAAAAGAACTTAAAAAAATTTTAAAATGGCATTGATAGAATACCTTATTACTGTATTTGCTTCAGGAAATTATCCTTTTTATGATTTTCAAGCAAATTACCTTCACCCAATTTCTTCTCTTCAAAAGTTTTTTCATCCCAAGGGCTCTCAGCAGTATTCCAACAGTTTGATCTACTTTTTTTTTTAATGTATCCATGTTTTATCTGGACTAAACTACAAAAGGTATCATCAATTGTGTTGGAAAACTTCACTTTTTTTTAAACTTACATTTAAAAAAGCTGTTTAACACCTTTCTGCACATACATAGATATTAAAAGTTTGTAGTCCAGATCAAAATTTTTCTCCTGCATTGCTTTCTTTTTTGTGGGGGTATTTTGTCAAACACTTATGACAATCAAACAGAATTATCCAAGGAACACTGACTCTGTTTTCTTCTGAGATCCCATCCCATACCTAGATATCATTCAAAATATCCCTGAGAACTGACGTATTTCCCATCCACCCAGACAAAGCTCCTCAAGTGAATTGTCTACATCACATAACATTATTAATCATTTCTATAAGAATTTAAGCAGGAGGGAAATTAAGGTTATAAGCAAAAAAAAAAAAATCATTACCAAATCTGTACCTAAGAATGAAGCAATCAATACTGAGGTACAACACACAGATACATTGCAATGACAACGTATGACAGGAGGGCTGTAATCCAAGGGCCTGGAGGACCTCTGCCACACCTTCCTTTCAGCATACACATACAGAAATGGTATGTAATGTACTCATTAGTGGTAATGCAACCAAATCCAGTAATTTCATATACAGTCATGACACAGAAACAGAAGCTGATGACTCCTACAGTATTTGCACGAAGTTTCCTATCATTTTAGGTTCATCAAAAATGCCTACAAAATCTGAATAGGCATGTTTTTGCCAGAGTGAAAGAAAAGACAAGAAACACAGATGTTTTCCGGGAATAAAGCTCTTCACACATGACTTTAAATCTCAAAGTACTAAGGGCACTCACTTCTGCAACAGACAGTCTGACACACATTAAGTATTAAAAAACAGAAAGAGTAATGTATTTAATACAACTAAAAACCATATTTTCAAAAATTCTTAAATCAACTACAGTCCATTTATCGATTAATGAAGCAGACGGCTTTTAAAACAAAAAAAGTAAAATCACATTGAATAATGCACTGGATATGATGGAAAGCTAAAAATGTAGTGGAAGAGAAGTAAGAATGTGTTAACATGACCAATTACTTCTAAAGCTCTGAACAACCGTTTTTTGACCTGATATGCATCAGAAAAATAACATGCAATCTAAAAATGTCTGTCAATGAAATTACAGTCTATAAATATCACTATGGGTACATACTTAATTTTGGATAAGCTCATGGTAGATCTTGGTAATTAAGAATGTAAATGTCTGGGGTAATTATTTTTTTCCCAGACTGATAAAGTTATCATAATCTTCATGTTTGGAGAAGAATGAAAAAAAACTATAGTGCTAAGCATAATCTAATTGAATCAGGTTTCAGATTTACTGATTTTTTCCAGTTTTTCTTAAGAGTTTGGCTTTTTAAGCACTAATGTATGTTAAGAAAAAACAACAGAGCTGGGGAAAACTCAGAGCTGTGCACAGGTACTCTATAGTAAAACATGTTGCTCTCCCTCAGTCTGTAAAAAAAAAAAAAAGGAAGAAAAAAAATCAAAGGAAATCACATCAAAGAATTTATAAATTATTAAAAATAGGGCTTGCACTCATACAAGCAGTGAAAAGTTAAATGATGCAATGCCACCTCCCATGCTATCCATATTAATATAGAAGTCACAGTAAAACGAAATTAAGATACATCTAATGTAAATTGAAAGGGTAAAAATAAAATGGTCTCAGAACTATGCCCAAAACCATGCAATTGTTTAAGCTTCAAGGTAAAGCTTAAAAAACCAAAATTGTGGAAGAATGAACAAAGTTCAGGTACCAAAGTTTTAAAATAACTAACAATCTTTTTTTTTTTAAAAAAAGTGCCTGGGAAGTATTGTTTCCTTATCTCAGACATGAATCCTTAAAGTTTTCTGTTTTTAAAGATATATTTAGGCAAAAGGATTTTTACATTTCTGGCATACAGAAGACATTCATTTGAAATCGACAGGAAATGGATAACTCCTAAAAGCATGGAGTGGGCTTTCTAAAATTATATATTCTCTGCACTTAAGAGTAATTAAAGGAATACTGGTTAGGATAATCCAGCAAAAAGTGCTTTTTGTTTGACAAGCATGGAATAAACACTTCTGCGCTACCAGAAAACATGCTGGAAAAGAAATGACATCTGCACCAAATGTGCTTTGCCACTCACTTCTTTTAATAAGCACTGTATGCTGAGAAAATTCCTACAATATGTATGTCCTTGATTCTCAAAACAGAGAACAAACCATAAGGTAATCCAAACATTCACAAGCCTCTTTGTCATAAAGAATCCATGACAGACAGGTCTTTTATTAGAAAAGAAAGATGGCCATGCAATCTGATCTTTCAAATGGTTACACAGAGTATATATTAATATGCTGATGCATTGCATTATTGTAGTGGTCGTTTTCTACTCTTTTACTAGAAACTCTGCATATACTGACTGCATAATAGCTACATATATTGACAACAAAGAACTAATCGGTAACCTTTTACTTCTTCAAATTCAAATAATTGTCTCATATGATTTCTATCATTCACAACTCTCAAGTAACACTTAATGTAGGAGTATGATCAAGTTTATTTTAAAATATCTTTGGACTTCCACAGCTCCATGACAGAAGTGATGATTGAACAAATTCACTGCAAGCCAACCAAAGACCTTATCAGAGATTGGTAGAGAAATATTACTTAAGAGAGGTCCCCTGTTTCCTTATGATCATAGGTATGATTATAGTTCTTAATTAAGTTGCAAACAATGAGATTTACTGATTTAGCTGTAGTCACTATTGATCCAATCTGTCCTTTATCTCCATTATATACAAATGCCCTGAAGAGTATTCTGAACAGCTTATTTTCATCCAAACAAACAAAATGCTGAGGAGTCCTGAACACATGCAGTTTCCCCTTTCAATCAAAGTTTAAACTTGGATTTGAAAAAAAGCCCACAAAATTTGGACAGCATGGTTTTAAACAAGAGTGAAACAGCTTTTTTGGTAAAATTGCTAAAGGTTTCAGTGTTTTTCTTAATATTTGTTTTATATTTCATTATTATGAAAAAGTTGTTCTAAAGGAAAGGGAAGTAAAAAGCATAGTATGCCAATATCAGATCTGTGAGATCAAAATCTACACCTTGCAGAGAAACAGGTTCCCCTGTAGGAAGTAAGAAGGACTCTGGTCAGGGTTGTTGGAACCAAAAAGTAATATTATTCTCAAAAGTAAAGTGCTGAAACAATTGTTAGAAGAACTCATGCAGACCTAAATTTTAAAGGCAGAAGATACAATCTATTTTGTTTAGAATCTCTTTGTTATATTTCTTCAGATGTACTTCACAGGTCCATGTTCACCCAGGTATCTGTGCGATTTCTTTTTGTGAGCCATCACAGTTGAAATCCATAATGAAGGCAAGCTACTGTCTGTAAGACAAACTGGTGATCTGAGGAAAAAGTAGTATCATTTATCTAGGAGCAAAGGAGATTTTTTGCCTGGAAACAGTTCTCAAGTGGAAAAACACTTAATTCTCAACTGAGACATGAACATTTTGTGTTAAAACTACTGCTAAATTCTCTCTCTGATATGATACGGACCTCTCCGCACTCAGCTAGAAATCTGACACTGAGCACCTTGTAACATAAATTTTCCATAGTATATAAAGGTGGCTTTGAAGCCTGTAGTTCTCCATCTTCCTGTTTGTCTTTAGCAACACTACCAGCAATCTAGCACTCAGAAAAAAGTCCTATTTTCCTTCAGCACACCAGGTACTACTGCACGGCAGAACAGCCTTCTGTGAAGTAGAAGCAGGTAAGCTTTGCAGCAACAAGCTCCAAGTGATAAACAGATAACCCCTTCATGAAGCTTCAACTATTTTTATCTCTGAAATCCATTAATTATCATGGGTTTTTTGAAGGATGAGCAAGTGAAGGAAATCTTTGTCTGATTTTTCAGTAAATCCAGTGTTCTTTATTCATTTTGACTTTTTTCCCAGATCATAAATAACAGCAGTTTTGCAACAAAACCATGAGGAGTTAGGGGTCTATTTGCAATGAAAACGTTAAGGTTTTTTGTTATGATTATCTCAGACTGTAGCACTCAGAAAAAAAAAAAAGCAATTTTACCTGAAGCACCTACATTCTCTTTGAGAATACCTCACAAGATAGCATACTCTCGTTAAAATGCTGCTTTATGAGGTACAATAAGCATGAGACATCCTAGCATAAGAGGTTAGTTCCAAGGCACAGAAACTTATTTTAGTCATAGTGACAGATCACACACCAGAAGTAACTGACAAAAACAATTGTGCAGTAATGCAAAAAAGAGAAATATTATTAAAATCAAGTACTATATCTAAACTTTTACTAACCACTGGGAAACCAATTATTTGGAAATAAGAACTGGGTAACACAGCGAAGAAAAGAGCAAGTGACTGCAGTTTTAATGCCAAATGAAAGATTGAAATGCACGAGACAGGTAGATGAAATTGTCTCCAAACAAAAAGAAAAAAAAGAAAAAAAAAAAAAAATCAAAGGATGCCCAATATATATGTTTGATCCCAAACACTTCGACCAAAGAAATCCTGATTCGACTTTCAACTTGACTGAACCTGCTACATGAATTATACAATACACATATAGGAATAAGTAGTTTTCAAAATAAAAAGGTAGTGTTTACAATATTTATTATTTCACTTTAAGCAATATTCTTACTTCTTTTGGAGAACTTGATGATCCAAGCTCATGCTTAGTGCACAGTGGTCCAGCCTTCCATGCCTCTGTATCCCCACAGTCACAAAATCCACCTCCAGTGGAGCTATGCATCTGTAAAAACCATGTATTTCAGTCATGAAATAGGCACATAAAAAGCAAGAGAAAAACAGAAATGCACATTATTTAGGTCAAACACAAGTAAAAAATAAAATACACGCTACATAACCAACAGACTACCACAACATTAATCTGTTTTTAGATAAAAGGAGACTTATCAGAGGAGCAGCAGTGTTAAATGTAAACTATGAGCAGAAAATAATGGCGGAAATATAGTTGCTGTTACAAAAAGGTATGCAAGTCTTAAATAAATGTAACTAGAACGTAGGTGAAAAAGCCTATGATTGACAAGTGCTTCATAAATGGCAAAATAATAATTTTTGAGTTTATTCCCAGAATTATAGAAAAGCTGCTTAATGCCTTTTTTACAAATTACTTCATAAAGGCAAAAAATAATATAAAGAAGAATATGCATCTATTAAACAGACATTTAGTAGTACCTTTACTTCTAACCAAAGAAAAGATAACATGATCACATCTAAACACATTCTTATAACTTTAACTTCGGATTGCACTGTCAGAAAAGTATAAATTCTGACTCTTCATTTTGGCAAAAAGTTCAGACAGAACTCAGGCAACAAACAGTTATCCTTGGCTTACTCCAAATTCCCAATCCTGAAGCAATTATAAAAAACCTCAGTGACCCAACAAAAAGACATTCAAAAATCTGTTATTTACTTGAAACATTTTACAACAACCTGATCTAATCAGACATGCTTTGAGCAGGAGGGTGGACTAGATGAGCTCCTTAGGTCCCTTCCAACATAAATTATTCTATGAATCTATAGAGAGTATAACCTGTATTCTTTAGACTGCATATTTACAATGAAAATGCAGCAAATTTGCTCTCATCTGACTACGTATTTCCGTATCTGATGTCTTGCCTGAAGTAGTTACTGAAAAACAGGGAAAAAACACCAGCTTCTCAGGCCAGCTGTGGTTCCAAACTGCTCTGCAATCATTCCTGTCTATTTTCCCTGGGTTTTCATCCTACCTCTGTAAACTGTGCATGTGCATGCACATGTATAGAGAAGTTATATCCACATTATCCAAATACTTTTGTACATCTTTGAGTCAGTATCTGCAATACATTTCAGATCAGTACAGAAAGACTCACACAGAGGGGTAGAATACTGTACTTTAATACCAGTCATTTCTGAGATTGCCAGGACCCTCTTCCAAACTCTGTCTCATTGAAACATACCCACTTAAAGGGGATTTATGAACAATGGATAATAGAAGTAAGACAAATCTTTCAATGGATACCATGCCAATGAACAGAAAATCCAAAATGAAAAAAAAAAAAATCTATCCCCCTTTTTAGTCACGAAAAATAATTAAACTGGATACATGGTGTTTCTGTACGTTTTCTTGTCTCTTGCAGCAGACTTAGTCCAGCCTTAAAAATGACACAATATATTGATTTCCATTTCTGCTTCCAAGGTTGTTGAAATTAGAGTTTCAGTGAAAAGCGTAAGTAAAAAGGAAGCCTGGGAAGGAATCAGGAGATGACAATTTAGGCAGTAAGTTATCTAAGAATTATTTTAAAGAACCTTCTTTAATTAAAACATGGGAATCTCTCAAAGATAATGTAGATTTGGTTCAAAGAGAATCAAAAGGATATCATAAAGAGATGATCCAGTTCTAGAACAATCTCTTCAAAAAAAAAAAAAGGAAAAAAAATTGATGTTTAACATTTGGTGTAACTTCATCATAGTCCACACTAAGGCACTTAAGTAGTTTATGCCAATCTAAATGGAGGAACAAAGTGGACATGCAGAGACTGCATCATAAGTGCTGAAGTAATGGCCCTTGTATTTGCACCCTCATTCAACATTTGCCAACAACACTAGCTGGGACTTAGGACATGACTGCCATTTTCAGTCACAGTTTTTTGCTCTGACTTACACTTGCATGACACTGCCAAGAATAACAATGTATGCATTAATAAACACTCCTTTAATCTTTGGTTCTTCAATTAGAAAGCTGCTGTTCTTAAAAGAGGTTTTACATAGTTAGAAAGATGAATGAGAGAAGATTAAGTAATTCATAAATCCCAGAATTTCTCTTTAACAATAAAATTACTAATGGTTTATATACAGTTTATTATATCCTCAAAAAAACTAAAGCTACAAGTACCATTTATTAAAATAATATTTTCCTACCTTGTACCGGTGATTCTTGTGAATGCTATTCTGGAAGCAGTCAATACAGAGCACACAAGTTGGATCAACTGCGCAGTCTCTGCAACAAAAATGGTAACTGTAACTGGAAAACCTTCTAAAACAAACACATGGAATTTTCATGCACAAAAGAAAATGCTGCTCTGAAAAAAAAAATTGAGATTAACAATACTTCAAATTATAAAAACGTTGGCTACTCCATGTCACAGAAAGATGTTAGTCTTGTTAGGTTTGAACTATGTATTCAAACCTGTTATATCAAATTCCATCAAAAGCACGCTCATTTTCCACTTTTAAAATTTGCTGCTAACTTTTTCTGGTTTTGCTAAGAATAAGTAGCTATTAAAACCCATGAGGACTCTGAATTAACCTTTATTATTGCTTCCAACATCTGTAGTCAGTTTGCCAATTAAACTTCTGCTATACTTCTGCTAGGTTATGTTTCTAACTTTTAGAACTATTAGAAATTTAAATTTGAAACTAATTTCTTTATTAAATGAGTCAGGAATATATATTTTGAAATTTAATCTCAATAGTTTCAGGCGTACACTTAAACACCAGAAAATCTGGAACTACACTCATGGACAACCTAATTTCATTTTTTTCTGTTCCACACACATACTTTTTTTTATATTGCATTTTACCTTAAAACATGGTTTGGGTTTTTTTCTTTAAATGCTGTTTCATTCTATGCAAAATGTGGCTGACAAGTGCTAAATGACAATGTATCAAGTTTTGGACTTTATACCATGGTTGAACATTTAGTTAAAGTCTCTTTTACAATACAACTAAAATAGCATGGTAATTCTGATTACAGAAATAACTTCCTTTCAAACCTTCAGATTCTAATAATCAATACAATAATTTAATACTTCAATAACATTCATTTATTACCATAAATCTATTGAAAGGTGAGTTAAAAGAAAGAAAAATTAAGTTCGAAGTGCCTGCTAGATTTGAATGCCCAATTCATGACGTTTAGACTTTAATACTTCAGAGTATCTATTATTTTTAGCATATTAAAAATCTAAAGCAAATATATACCTAGCTTCAGTTGCAGTAGTACACATATACAGTGTCTTGTGTAACTACTACCACATCTTTGCAAGACAGAAACTCAAAAAGCTAAGAAAAACAGACCTCTGCTGAGATACAGAGCTTTGCCTTTTTGCCTGCTATCACACAAGAACTCCACAGAGGCAGGAACAGAATTATTCCTGTTACAGCAGCACTAAACTGCCTTGCCCATCCTTTTCCTTCATACAGCTGTCACACTCACTGTACACTTCCTAGTACACACAGAAGGACTTCAAAGACTGTTCTCCTTTCATACACAGCATTAACTTATTCCTAGAAAAAGCCACAGAGTAGGTGACTGATTAAAAGTTTACAGTATAATTCATAAACATAATGTTTACAGAAAGCTTTCATTCTGACATTTCCTAAATTCTAAGGGCTGAATTTTTTTAGCCACAATACTATTTTTCATCCTTAATAATATTCTTTCAGTATTCCTGATTAAATTTTCTAGGCTTTTAAAATAAACTGAAAAAACAGAATAAACTATGACAATAGTATCATAGCTCATGAATTGTCAGCACAGTTGCAATATTTACATTCACCACAAGACAGTTGGCTTTTTTATATCAATGTTTTAATTATACTAATTGTTTATATAATTGTATTAATATGAATTAATAAAGAAAATTCTATCTAAGTAGCAAGCTACTATCTTTAATATACTCCAGGATGAGAAAAAAGCAGAAAAAAACCTACCATTGTCACATAGCTTTTGCTTAAGCAAAGGACTGATCATACTCAGAAATGCTGGATTCTGTTTCAGACTTTGAAAGAGTGAGTACAGTACTGTACACAGACTTTTATGGCTCTTCTCCCTCAGTTCAGGTACAGACCCCACACTGATACCCTATCATCCAATATCTTTAACAAATGGCTTTCTGTACTTTTAGTATCCTTTCCATTTCCTTCCCCATTTCTCTGTCAGACCCTTCTTTTCATATGCAATTAAATTACTCTGCTGCATTAACTCACATAGGAACATTTATGATAACACACCTTCATTCTTACCTGCAAGAGTATGTTGTCTCCCCTCCTTTGAATACCTTTCCACAGAGCTGGGAGGTTCCACTCTGTTGCAGTTTCTCCAGGAACATATCTGGGTCCTCCCCAAACAAATAACACTCCAGGGGATATAATATTGCTGCCTGGACCATTTCTTCTTGTTTCTCCAGCAAGGGGTCCATTTCAGCTGAGTAAATATTCGGCACATGTTTTGCCAAGCACTGTAAAAACGTGGCTTGGAAGTCGAATCTTTCATCACACCACTGCAACAAAAAGTACACCCATAGGTAAACAAACAAATAAAAAAGAAGAAAATAAGACTAAGCACTTCTGATGCAGAAATTACTTCTGAATTCATGATAGAAGTCAGTTCTGTGAGCAATAAAATCCAAGAAACCATGGTTTCCCAAGAATTTCTCTCCTTAGTACCCACACAGTAACCTCTGTTCCTTCGAAGTCTTCTGTTAAAACACTCTAAGACAAGAGCTGGCAAGTGCTATATTACTGTAGAGCAACCTGTGCACTAATGCATTTCCAATTACATGCTTCTCAACAAGCCAACCAATACACAAATCTCAATGTCTGTTCAGCTGCAAACAAATTGGAAACAAATGGAAAGAACAGCAGCCACAGCTGGAAAAAGTTTGGGATTTGTTCCTTAGCCCACTTTATAGTCACAAAACATGTATCAACTTAATGGTCTTTGAAAGTCTTGTCAAACTGGACATCAGAGGTCAATTGCCACTGAAGGACAAAGAAGTCCAAATGATTATATAAGCTTAAAGTCCTTGGAAAACCAGACGAAAATGCAATTTCATTTTTATAAGACAATTAATGAAAGCACTTGTGTGTTTTGGCTTGAGGTTCTTAGTCCCTACTTTTACCTGCATCTTCTCTACTTCTCTGAATGGTTCTCTCTGATTGTCCTATTTCTGTCTTTCAAGTCTAAATATTCTTTCTTTCACATTATTTACAATATTATTTACAAATAACTTTTGTTTTTTCCCCATTGTATATCAATAATTAGGCTCCTAAAGACACCATCCTTTCATACACAACCTTGGTTTATGTCCAAAAATCACAGAATATCCTAAGTTGGAAGGGACCTACATCAACACAGGAGAACTCCAAGAATCACACCATATGCCTGAGAGTATTGTCCAAGTGCTTCTTGAACAGTGGCAGAGTTAGAGCCAGGGCTACCTCACTGAGAAGCCTGCTCCAGTGCCCAGTTACCCTCTGGGGGAAGCATGTTTTTCTAATATCCAACCTAAACCTGCCCTGATACAGCTTTGGGCCGTTCCTTCGGGTCCTGTCACCAGCATCCACCAGCGACTGATCTCCCTCAGTGGAGAGATCAGTGCCTGCCCCTCTAACCCCCCTCATGAGGAAGCTGTAGAGTGCGATGAGGCATCCCCTCAGTCTCCTCTTCTCCAGGCTGAACAGACCAAGTGACCTCAGTCAAGTGACCTCATACAGCTACTCCTCAAGGCTCTTCATCATCTTCGCAGCCCTTCTTTGGACACTCTGCAACAGTTTTACATCTTCCTTAGACTGTGGCACCCAAAACTGCACACAGGACTCAAGGTGAGTGCAAAAAAAAAAAAAAACCCAAAACAAAAAAGTATGTAATCTCATAAATAGCTTTAAAGGGAATTTCCTCTAGGTCAGCAAGCAGGGAATAAGCAAAGCAACCACCGAAGAGTTCGGATTGAGAGAAGGCTCAAATAAAGTTAAAGAACAAAAACACATCATGTTACATGAAATGCAAAAAATCCTCAACTCAGACCTAAAACGAAACCTACATCAACTGACTCAAGACAGAGATCATAGAATCAGGGAACGGTTTGGGTTGGAAGGGACCCTACGGATCATTTAGTTCCAAACCCCTGCAATGGGCAGGGGTGCTTTCCTCTAGTCCGGGTTGCTCAAAGCCCCAACCAATCTGGCCTTAAACACTTCCAGGGATGGGGCATCCACAACTTCTCTGGGCAACCTGTTCCAGTGCTAACTGACTAAATAATAGAATTCTAAAACTACAATAGAATAAATAAGGCTACAGCTCCCTAATTTACTACCTACATCAGAAGAGTTCTTCAAAATCAGAAATGAATCCAAGAACATATGCAGTCAGAAGTGCTGCAATCCCAGTATTCTGAAAACCAGATCTGCAAATGTCATGTAAAAACCTCATCTTTGTTTTTAGAAAACTGTACGTCTATCTCACATACACATGTATAAAAACTGCCTACACAGAAAATCTAAAGGGAAAAAAACAAAAATGAGACACCATATTGAAACAGCCTAGATTAACAATAACATCCATCACTCAAAAGTAATCTGTTAAAGGACATTTGTTACACATTGTAGTCATCTTAAACACTTCCTTTATGGCTTTAATAAGACACACTGCATTTCTAATAGGTTTAGTTTTAGCCCAAGGCTTCTACTGGCATTTCGGCTGCCAATCTTCCTCAGCATTACACTTTGGTAGCCCATTACTTCATTTATCATGGTGAAAATGCATGGTAGATGCTGATGGAAAAGATAAGCCAGGAATAATGTGGTCAAGCAGGAGATCACATTCATCCACAATCACACTAGGATATCCTCACATTTTATAAGATCAAGTTGATCAGCTTAATCAGAATCCTAGAATCACAAAGCATTCAACCTATCTGTGAATATTTGGAAATGAAGATCCATCCATGAAGTGGATCCATCCAAGTGAAAGAAACCACTCATTTAAATTCCAATGCTAACTAATAAATCTGGGTTTGTTCTAGATTTCACTTGAGCAGTAATCACCACTGTGATCACCATATTGGTCATAAAAGCTTTAGCACACACCTGTATGTAACAAATACGCAATCTGTATATATATATGCACTCAAATATTTAAAACATATTTATTTTCACATATTCGGATCTAGGGAACAAAAGGAAAAGGAAACAAACGAACCAGCTGTCTTTTTATTTTAATTAACTTGTTCAAATTTTTCAAGCACTTCACAACTTTTTTTGTTAAATAAAAACTATGTTTACCTGGGGCACCAATTTGTAAACAGCAACTGAAAATTAAATCCAAATTTATCATATACTTGTATATCAACAGTTAAAGAAAAATATCACATTTAGCTGGTGGTTCTGAGAAAGATACTAAATTGTAAAAGGTAACTAAAAAATTAATTACTTGATCACAGGTTTATTTTTTATATGTCTGATTTAAGATGACTGGAAGTGAACTATTCCTTTCATAATTAAACTCCATAATATAACGTTCTTCCTTAAACATGTTTCCTCCTGTAGTTGGCTTTTGTTTTATCTCACCTATACTGTACTGCTAATTTACATTAGCAAATTCCCCTCCACATTTGGTTACTGTATTTTTCAAGCGTGGGAGGGTGGGATGTGACCTCTTGGCATACACTCTTTCCAAAGCACAAGAGAATCCCAGTCTGTAGCCCTTCTATCTCAAAAAGTCATGTTCCCAAGGGACGGTGTAAGTTTAGATTCTGCGTTGCTGGTCCAAAGCACGTCACAGCTTCAAGAAACACAGGGCTACACTTTCCAGAGAATCTGCCAGAAGTGTAAAATGAGTTCTCACACAGTCTAACTCACAAGCATTTCAAGCATTCCTGTGCAGAGCTTTTAATTCTGCTTAAATGTTGTCTTGAGAAGGGAGGACAGGAAGTAGGAAAGGAGGGGGAACAAGGGAAGAAAGACAACTCCCTCAAGCAGGCTGTCTGTCTTCTGGTGAACACAAACATCTCCAAAATCACCCAAGTGCAGCTGCAGTTCTTGAGGGTAAGCACCTGAATGCAAACAGGTGCCCCAGAAAACTACTGGAGTTAAACCATGGTCTGTAGTTCTCTCTGCCATGCTATAGGCATCTCTACTGTACCTCCCTACCAAATGGACACTCCAGCCTAAATGCGCTACAAAATTAGCAGGATGCTACTAAGTAGGATCAAAATGCAAAACATAGTCAGAAATTCTAGAACTAATTTCCAAGTCTTTGAGGTATGCAATCTAATCACCTCTCACATTCCAATTTTTTTAGTCAAATCTGCATGTGGCAGATAGCAATGTACAACTAACAACAGAGAAAACAGGAATTCAGTATCACGTAGTAAAGCAAAATAGACAAAATACATTTTTGGGGGAAACATTATTCTCCCTATAAAAATAGTGAAATCATCATCTTTGCAGACTTATTTGTAATATTCTGTGAGACAAAATGTGAAGGTTTTCTTGAAGTTCTGATACGACTATTCATTTACAGATCATTTTGTTTCTAGAGAAACAAAGGAAAGAAATACTTTGATTCTTTCCTTGTTTGATCCTTAATATTCATGCTGTGGTCTCCTACCCTTAAAGGAACAACATACCTATGAAATGTCAAAACATGTATCTACAGTGCATATTTACAAAGTAATTCATTAATATGGGAGCAGGACGACAATGACAGAAAAAAAACAACAATAGATTTTTTTAATTAATTTCTGTGTACTCAAACTCATCTTACAACCACCTAATTCCTCCATCATCATTCCTTTTACGATCCACTGTATACCAGTCTAATTCTGCAGTGAATGAATGTGTAATAAAATTCAGGTGACTCTATCCATATTTAGCACTCACTCAGCATCTCTCAAACACTACCTTATACACCAAATCCAACCTGTTTATCCTTAACTTCTCTACTGCTCTGGCATCTAGAAGACACAAAGTCACATGCTATCAGGAACGTCCACTTGCAGCTACATTCTCCTGGAGCCGCATACCTCTCACAACTGTAATACTGGAACAGCATTGCAGCAACCCGACTTTGGGCACTTTATGCCGACTTGAGCAAAGATAACAGATACCTTTACAATCACCGTTCACTCCTACACTAACAAAAACCACAAATGTTAGTAAGAAGTATGAGTAAACATGGAAGTGACAAGGAAGAAAAAAACCACAGCACTGCTCGATGCCATAACAGAGAATGCTAAATATACAGGGATGGAAACAGGACCTGGGCAATGCTCCGGTTACCTGTTGCAACTTTCATGGGCTCCAATTCCTGGACACCAACACAACTGTACAGCTTACACTGTTCTGCTAAAGTGTTGCACTTTCTGAATACAGTGGTTTTGACTAAATACATTTCAGGGCTTAATTACACTATAGGATATGCTGATTTACCTAAAGGTGAGATTTTAAACAAATTTAGCTCAACAAAGTGATGTAAAATTATTCAGATGTCATCTGGTCTAAGCATGTTAATTCAGTTTAGGAGAGTTTTGTTTTAAAACTGGAAGTCACTGCAATTCCAACTCAGATGCCTAGCTCGAATGTCACTAAATTCAAGAAATAACTTGCTCATGAATATGAATATCCCCTCCGTATCTACAGTAGCCAGACTCCTCATATGCATTTTCTCAACTATATAATAGCATTGAAGAACCCAAAAGATCTGAAATAATTCAGAATGCACAATGCCTATATCATGTTTTACTTCCCAAAATTGAAATCCAAAATCTTCCTGTCTTTAAAGGAAATATTCTGATAATAAAGCTTTTCTCACATCTTATCTTTTGTTTAGGAGTATTGAATGATGGCAAAACATGGGACTTTCAAAAAACAAAATCCTTTTTCTTCACAAATATTACTAAGAAGATACATATATATATAAATTTGAAGATTTAGTATAAATTAAAATCTTCGAAATAGTTTAGTATCTAAGCCCTGCTCATATACCAGCTAGCAGCCACCAAAGCAGGCAGGAGTCAAATTGAAATTTGTTTAGAATACAGACGGACAAACAACCGAAGGGCTGGATCCACCAGCAATGCCTGCTAGCCACCTACTAGACAAGCCAAGTCCAGCCCATCACTCAGCTGAGCAAACTGCGGATCCTCTTGGGAGAGAAAAGCAAGTAAACTTAAGTTTGGTAGACAGGGTGTATTACCAGGTCAATGCCCAAATTCAGCCCACTCTCTTTCAAGATAACCCAGGAAGCCACCATGGAGACGGAAGGGGCAGAGACAGGACCTGACTTAACTAACACAGTGAAACACCAACTCAAGTATTTCCAATTACTGTCATCCAACCTGAAGAACTGGAGTCAACTGCAGAGAAGAAACCCTGGAGTTGGGCTAGGTTCAGAGGAGTTTATTACTTGAGTCATCACCATCCACTCTAGAATCAGGCTGGCTCCTGCAGAATCATTCAGGCAATCCTGCATCATGTGCCCAGGGCTCTGGGAAGGTTTGCAGCCAGATGGTTGCAGCCACATCCTGTGCTGCACTGCAAACAACAGCACCCAAAGCCAGAGATGAACAAGGAGAGCAAGAGACACTCTGAACAGGCTGACACTGAGACAGATTTGACAAGTTCAGTAAGGCCAAAGCTCACTCTGGGTAGCCAGTTTTCTGCTCCCCACTCTCTCAAATTCCCAATTCTAGCACCACAGCAGAAGGACATTTCAGATCAACCGTGCGCCGTGAAAGCACAAGTCAGTCAGGATATGTCAGTTCCACCATCTTTAGTACAGCAGTAAACTGGTGTACTGCTTCCAGCTTACAGCCATCTCTGGCATCACTACATCCAGGTTTGCAATCTAACATCATGAACGCTGTCAGACACAACCTAAGTACATATCCTAGGCTCCTCTTCTCCCTTAATACACCCTCACCCCATACTCCCTGTCAAAATTCCTGCAGTTTGCTCGGACGTACGGCATACAACACAGTCTGGGTGGCCAACCACTTCTCTTGGAATAACTGTAATTCTGGCCCACAGACTCTCAGTTGGCTGAAATCACATAAAAACTAAGACAACTCAGTGGAGCAGCATCATCTTTGAGCAGCTCGGGATCTCTTCAACATGGCTGCATTTTTCACAACACCACAATGACCAGCTGTGCATTGCTTGGGCTAACTCAGTCTCTCACATCCCCAGATAATAAAAGGCTGATTTCATTGCTTTCCTGCTGATTGTAACTATCACCCTCAGTACCACTTGACTCTACATTCATGGCTCTCAAGCTTAAGAAATCACCTGACTCAGGTCGCAATTTTTGACACTATAATGCAATCAAGCTACATTTTTCCTAGTTTAAAATTGGAACGTTTCTAATATAGAATAAAACCCCACACATAGGCCTGTTATGGCCACAGAAATATACTTAAGGATGCAGTCTGTGACGACTGGGTCATTAAGGAAAGGTGGAACAAATAATGGCTGCCACATGCAAGACAAGTTCCATGCGTAAACACCTTCCTACTTTTATTAATGCTGTGTAACATCATGCAAAAAGCAGCTATTCTACAGGCTTGCCAACACCCAACTTTAAAACATCTGAAGTCAAGAATTTCAAAACTATACTGTGTGTGCCAATTGTTACAGAAAAATGGAACATAAAATATAAGGTTTCTGATACACTTCCATCTGACTTTCTTAAAGTCACAGCCTTCGGTTTTCAACTCCTCTATCAAAAGTGTTTTGAACATAGTAATCACTACACAAGGTTGCAAAGGAAAGCACAGAAAGCCTTTACACTAGACAGGGTCAACACCAAATTCTGTTCAATAATGGAATATTAAATCCACAGGTGAACAAAAAAGAAGAAAAAAAGGGTATTTCTGTTCAGCAAATAAACAACTGTCTTCATCTACATCCTTTCTAAACAATACTATTTGCTGCTCCATTTACATTCTGCAAAACAGTAATTTGTTATTCGGTCTTTTTTGTTCCATAGTAAAGTCACCTTTACTTAAGAAAGGTAAAGGATAGAAGAGAAGCACACATACACCACAACGCTTTAAGGATGCAGGAGAGTCTCTGGAGGTTTCTGAAGTTTGATCTCACTTAATTACGTAGAGGTCAAGTAAGACACAGGGAGTGGGAGATTCTGCTTCCCTCTGGGCCTCCCGAC
>VYXB01000608.1:4947-26717 GCA_013397135.1 Pachyramphus minor
TCTCAACTCTTCTCTTGCTAGAACTGACCTTGAAGCTGCTGGTTATCTCAAGTCGTCCTCTGCTCTCCACCGGAGCTGGAATCCTTGCAGCATGTTTCAGCTGGGCAGTTTCTCTCAGGAGTTTGTTTCTGTTACACATCCCGGCTGGAGAGACTTCATACCTGCCGCCGGCCCAAGGCCGGGGGAGAGGGCCCGACCCCCCAGCTTGGGGGCTGCTGCCCCTCTCCTCACATGGTGGCTGAATTTCTTACTGCGACACACACACCTTCTCTTCCGTTTTCTTAAATATGTCATTAGCAGAGGCGTTACTATAACTTTTGATTGGTTTTTTCTCCAGAAATATACCTGGACCTGACCATTTCAGCCCAGGGGGGGCTGGTAACCCACGACACAGGGGCTCACATGTCCCAGCTAGACATTCATCTACATGTTGCTCTCTAGGGTAATATAAGGACACCAGGAGATCACCCTGGTGAGCACACTCTATTCAACAGAATGTGCAATAAATTACATTCATGGCTTGATTGCTAGTTCTTGCACAATTAGCAATAGTTAATTTCCATTTTAATATATTGTTTGAATGAGTGACAAGCACAAATAGCAGAATGACATCTCAAGAGCCTACAGGCCTCAGCTGCAAGACAGAATCCAACTGCATACACCTTTATGCGTTCCTTGGCAGGAAAAGTTCCATCAACTCATCTCACATACATGCAGAAGAGTTCTGGAAGGGTGGAACCCTAACTTTAAGCGCTTTCTATTGATTTGTGATGACTTGCCAATGACTGTCTTGTATGTGGCATTACACTTGCTGTACCATTGAATGTGTCTTTATCAAGAAAATTTTATAAAGAGAGAAGAAAGGTATGCAAATTAGAATGTTGTAGAATACTTCATCTGTTCATTGAGGATGTTCTCGCATTATCATTTTGTAAACTGATTTGTAGTCCAAGCTTCCTATCAAGGCTGATCACTCATTAATCCCATCAAATGCACAAATGTGCATCTGGCTTCTGTCCTGTCACCTCATTCTTCTCATTTTATGTATATCTGTTCACAAGACATCCATGGAGAAAAACAGAGATCGAGCTCCAGAACTTCAGCAATCACATTCATTCTACTCACATAAATGACTGCAAGAACTTTGCAAGCAAGACAAATATTTTCATGAAGATGGGAAATGGAAATAAGAACAGTTTGGACGAGGCTCCTGAGTACAAAGCCAGCAGCCCTATTAACCCAACCTTATTGCCTACTTGAAAGCATGGCAGATACAACTCCACCAAGCTACCCACTCTTCATTCATTCTTGTGTCCATCTGAGCTCCAAGCAGAACCTGTAGTGCTTCAGATTCTGTCAGCACAATGCAGACAGTGAACCTGCATTCAAGAATGCCATCCTGGCACAAAGGAAGTTATAGTCATGGACACATTTCCTATAACTAAGCCTTCACCACCCGTTTCAGCCTGTAAATGCAAGGAAAATGATTGTAATTCTCAACTCAATCATACCATGAAAAGTAGAAGTGATTAAACTGTATGTCCTTTACTTGATCAGTCACTGTGCTTTTTTTAATGAATGTTACAAACACAAATCATGAAAATTTCTTCCAAATTTCTTCTTCTTTCCAATCATTTCAAGTCTTAATGGAAAATTGAAGGATGTGCTTGTTAAAGAACATTTCTTCCTGCTGCCTAGTTTCATGTGTGGCAATACAAGTCTTACTATGCTCCTGTTTTCTGAGCTACTAGTAGAGGTCAGTTCTCCACAACCCACCAGACAGTATATCAACCTGGATATCATGCCCCTGTAAGGGAAGCACTAAAGAGACATGGTCCTCTCTAAAAAACTTCTGCTGCTGTGATGTCTGTAAAAACATTTTATGAACTTGTGCTATTCAATCACAAACAAACCCTCAGAATTTGAAATTTATTTTATTTTCACTGTTACCTGCTTTAGAATATTTAGGGATTTTGTAACTACAGTCTTAAGGACAGCACCATCACTTAACATCAAACCACCAGACCTGTGCTAATTGACTCATGGTAGCAGACAGATCCATTGCTGAACATTGAAGAAATTGTACCACAGTGTGGTTCAGGAAGTCAGGAAAAGATTCAGATGGCACTTTGAGGAATGGCTGGATTTTACAAACCCTTAGAGTGTCCCTAGTGATGGCCAACATGCACAGATAACCTGGAGGGGAACACTAGACCTGTGTTGGAAAAGGGAGTCCTGCAAGAGCAGAACACCAGCGTAGCTATAGCTGCAACTGCAAGTTGGACATTGCCTTAGTAATGCTGTTCAAAATCCAAAACCTGGGGTCAGATGTAGACAGGTGGAAACAATGGGCAAAAAGTGATTAGGATTGAGGTATTTATTTTGTCAGGAAACTGTGCTAGAGAAAGTGAAGGGCAAGGCCATCTAAGGGGGTTGAAGTCACAGACAAGGCTTAGATGTCCTTTGTGACATCACCAGGGGATGGATTGTGACCTTGTGTCTTATATTACATATTGTGTCTTTATTTTATATATTTCCAATTGCCATATTCAATTATGACACCACTGGGTGGCAGAGGGTGATGTTACCAAGTTGTGACATTCCCAGAGGATGGATTGTGATATCATGACCCTCACTCCTTATTCAGGCAGCATCAGAGACTGGCTCAACCCTGGACATCTGCCAATGGGAGCAGCCCCTTTTCCTTAGTTCTCCCCAGCCTTCTGCAACACACTGACATGGACAGGGAAACAAACCTGGAAAGGTTGCCAAAGGCCAGCAGCCAGGCAGGGTCAGTTGCCTGTGCCCTGGCTGAAAACAACTCCCATTGCCCTGTGGCTGTGGGTGGCATCCTGCCCGAGGTCTGGGCAGGACTTTTCCGTCAACAACAGCATCTCCTGGACCCTGTGCTGCCGTGGCTGCACCAGAGGCTCGTGGGAATATACTGGGACGAGTGGTGGCTGGTAGAATGTGCAGAGAGCAGCATCCTGAACAGCCTCTGCATTCATGGTCCAGTTGCAGACATCTTGGTCCAGAGGCTGCAGCATTTCTTCCGTGAGCACACAGGACCACTGGTCCACAGTGTCGTCAGCATCATAGAGAGCTGGTGCAGTGAGAGGGCTGTGGGGCTGCTGCACTCCCAGACTGCCAGGAATGAGGATGACAACTCTGAAGCCACCTCCATCTCCAGCTGCAGCAGCTCCAGCTGGAGATGGAGTCCAGTGGGACCTCACAGGGGTCCCAGCCACCTCCAATCTGTGCCCATCCCTGCAGAGCAGGTTCAGCCCCAGGAAGAGCCAGGGCAGGAAGCTGCCACAGGTCACTCTGTCCAGGGCAGCAGCTGCAACCCCTCCACTCCTAGCCAGGGCAGGAATCACCTGCCTGGGAGGCCCAGGCAACCCCCGAAGAGGAGGGACTCCAGGACCCCAGACACCCCCTAGCCCAGCAAGAAACCTCCCCACCAGCAGCACAAACAGGGCTGGAGCAAATCTTCATAAACAAAGAAATAAATGGCTCTTTCCCTGATACAATCTCTGGGCCTGGCTTTCTCCCCCTCCTCCTGGTTCCTTTCTCTGCTCTCACACCCCATCCTCAGCTAATGGCCCCTAAGAGCCCCAGGGCTGCAGGAAATGCTGCTGCAGCCTCAACTGCAGAAGATTTCCTGAAAAAAGCTCAGTGGTGGTGCTTCCACAAAAGTTGTGAGTGAAAGATTAACCTGACCCTCATCACAGAAACTACAGAAAATTCCAGTAGTGTCTGACACAATTTCTCCCTAAAGCATGAGTGAAAAATGTACAGTGAGTGGAAAGGTACAAACTGAAGGTACAACCAATTGGAGTTTGTTCAATCAGTGAGGGCAAAAAGACCAATGCATTCTTATAGAAAAGAGTTATGTAAAAGGAAGGTGGGAAAAAAGAAAAGGTGTGTTAAATTTGGGAGAGGAAGAAGAGGTAATATCAGAAACACTGTATCGACATTAATAATACATATCGATCTTGCAGGTGTAATTAAAGGATGATCCTTTTTTTGGAGAGAAGTAAAAATTAGTAAAGGCAGTCAAAAAGGGAGAAAAAGTAATAACGTTTAGTAAATCATCTTTCTTTTTTCTGATGTTCCTCCAAACAATAAGCTCAGTGGTCATCTTGAAAGATGCTTCTAAGCCACCTTGCAGCCACAACTCAGCCCACAAGAGCCTGGATGGCAAGAATTGCTCCCAGTAGGAGGGAGCAGAGCTCAGCTGGCCAATAGCCTCAGCTAGGCAGGATGCAGGACAGAAGCCAGGGAATAACTTGGAGGTACTCCTCACTGTTCCCTCAGGAAAAGTGAAGGGCAGGACAAGAGCTGAAAGAGTCACACCCTGCAAAGCCCAGCTCTGCAGTGATACTGACCTGCCTGCTGGTCTGATGCTGGTCCTTATGAGAAATGGCATCTGTGAGTGCAAAGGCTCATGCAACTCCAATATCAGCACCAAAATTCACCCTCTTTAGAGGAACAAAGATATGCTGGAACAAATCAAGTGTTTTTCACGTTGTTCTTCATGCCAGAAAATACATTTACCTCAGAAATATGCTTCATCTGGAAGAAAAGTCTTGGCCAAGGCTTAGCTCATTGAATTAGGATTGCCAGTAAGCTATTTAGAGGGGAAAGACCCTCTGGGGCAGTGATTTGGGGCTTACAGTGATTTGGGGCTTCCCTAGTCCGTGCTAAGGAAGTCTAATTGTGAGAAAAAAATATGCGGTCTGTGAGCTCATTGACATTGCACCTATTCTTCTGTGACTGTAGGTCATTTTGTGACATTCCAATCTTCAGTTGAATTGGATATTCTGGTTTTAGCAAAGGACACTCACCATTATGCAGAGATATAACTCCTCATGACAGTTCCTTTTTAGATTTATCCAGTTCATGTTCTACAATTTCCCATTGAGGCAGAATTCCTCATCTGGGCCTCTAAGACAATCTTTTTAAAAGATTCTCTCCAAATATTTCAAATGATAAAAAAGTATCTTTGTTGTACCTGATTTAGGTTAATCAGTCAAGATGATTAGGAAAACACTAAAAAAAAAAAAAAAAAAGAAAAAGAAAAAAAGAAAAGCATTAAATTATTTGGCGAATAATTATTTAATTACATTGTCCTACAGTAAAAAGATAAATTAACTTGGGTTAAAACAATGGATAGGAGTCCATAAATTTAGATTTTAGTACCATCTCTGGTGAAGAAATCTAGTTCTGACATTGGGTTTTTAGTCTTCTCATCTGTGCATCTCAGTTCCCATCTGTTTATCTTCAGAAAATGAAAAATGAGGGCGTGATTGCATGAGATATTCTGTTACTATGGTAATGGATGCCACAAAAAGAGCCCATTAATAAATATTTGAGAAATCTGCAGCCACCTCCTTACCATCTCCTCAACAACTCCTACCCCTCCCACTTCATATTGTTTCACATTACTATTTTAAGGAAAGGTATGCACATTTCAAATGTTGGGCTTTATATAAGGCAATCCCATCATCCATATACACTGATTGGAAGAAAATGAAGCATTTTTGCATTCTATAGAATGTTGTAGGCATGCCTTATTCAGAAACACAGCAATATATAAGCATAGCAATTAGCCATAGACATGCCCCCTTTTTTTTAAGAAGACGAAGAAATTTTTATTTCCAAAATCTGGCTCAATTTGTTTTTAACTCTTGAACATTCAAAAGTGTTATTCAAGTTCAACAATATTTGATAAGGTGTGTGAGGAAGAAAAAGAACAGACGGTGATGAAACATCCATGTGCGACTTCCAGTTTGCTGCACTCGTAACAGTGGTCAATGGTTGCTGTAAACCATGTCTGCAGTCATGGCACTGACATGCCATTAATGAACAGCTCTTCCTGCTGTTGACTTGGTTCAATAACTTTCAATAGTTTACATAGACCTCTGGCCCTGTCACACCGATGCATATGGGAATTTCAATTAGACTTGTCCTTTAGAGATTAATACAAAGCAAATACTGCTGCATGTTTAAATGGAGACACTGGTTAAACTATACTGGTTGCTAGTGGCACAGATCTTGCTGTTCAGGCCACAAGCGATTGGGTTACAACCATCTCAGGACACATTGCAGAGAGGATAGTGGATGGTCACAACACTACAACTCAGAATTCCAAAATGGAACAGGCGTAAAACATTCAATTGATCTCAAGAGTCTGGTGTTACAGCCATATCTTACTGTCAGACTAATGGATCTAGTTTTCAATATCATAATTGTTTAGCAACCTTCCAACTTGCCAGAAACATGCAACTAACTACATATTTACATAAGCTTAAGATAGTAAATAAATTAGTCAATGGAAACTCCTTTAGGGTTGCTTGGAAAAGGATTTACTAGGCAGATATTCCTGTGGGAGTTTGTTATAGACCACCCAACCAGGATGAAGGTATAGATGAAATATTCTATAAGTAGTTGGAAGAAAATTCATGATTGCTGGCCCTTGTTCTCATGGGGGACTTGAACTTGAGAAGTTAGAAGTGCCAAAGCCCAGTTCGAACTTAATCTGACCACTGCTGCAAAGGACAACAAAAAGTGTTTCTACAAATAAAAGGAAGGTCAAGGAGAATCTCTATTCTTTGTTGGATATTGGGAGAAACCGTGACAAAGGATGAGGAATTGCCTTCTTTGTCTCAGTTTTTAATAACAAGACCAGTGGTTGTCAAGGTAACCAGTTCCCATTAGCTGGAAGACAGAGACAGGGAGTGGAATGAAGCCCCCGTAATCCGTGAGGGAATGGTCAATGAACTGCTATGCAACTCAGCCCCGTACAAGTCCATGGGGCTGGAGGAGTTTCACCCTCAATTAAAACTGCATCTACAGCTTTCCTGGTTCTAGGTCTATGCTTCTGATTTGGAGACCTGCAGTTTTCTGTGATACTGTAAAACAAAATCTGAATATGTTTAGATTCTTAGTCAATTTTTTTTTTACTTGATAATGTAAAAAAAAATATTTTTTGCGTTTATCAAGGAAAACTCACCAAACCTTCCTTCTCATACAAGATCTCTGAACTAACTTAGTGTCAAATACTTCAGGTTAGAGATCAAGTTTCCTTTTGTTTCAGTGAAGTTTCATTTTGTCTCATGTTAGACGTGAAATCTCTTGAGAACCTCTTTGTTCCCATCAGTTCTGGGAATACACATGTGCTGTGGTCAGGGGTCAGTCTCTCGGCTAACAGCACTAAAAATCACAGGCAACCTGAAAGTCCAGGGTTCACTTGCACTGGTAGCTGACCACTAGTAACAGACAGAAACCTCATACTTTTGAAGTAAAAATTGAAAACTTTAGAATATACTTTAAATTTTTAAAGTATATATTATGTTTTAAAACTGTTTTTTTATATTATGTTTTTAAAACTGGGGTTTTTTTCTGGTTTATTTATCCAACCACCACCTAGAGCTACAAGTCTCATAGATCTGACAGCTCCTTTTCCCAAAAGAAAAAAATGTCACACAGTAGCACTTCAGAATTTCTGTGCCAGGCAGATAGAGAAATACTAGGTTATATAGCTTTGGCTGTTTTCCTACTACTTGTTCCACCTCTCAGTTTACATTTAATTCAAACAACAAAGACTCCTAATGCTTTTAATAAGCTGAAGCAATGGAAAATCTTGATATCTATGGCTAGACCTACACATCTTCATGGACAGTATAAAAACCTCCTTTGAGTACGAGAAGTCTGTTGAGAACTGACAAGGAAAAAATACACAATTAAAAATACCATTCCCTGACAACTACACAATAAAAAGTATGAGAACTTAAAAGGTTGAGGCGGAACTCTTTCAGAGTTGTTTTTTTTTCAAGTCTGTTGGTGAGAATGTCATATACTTACCTGTATCTTCCCACATCCATTTTTCCTACAAGCATGCTTCCTGCAGAACATCATGCCAGAAAAAGCTCTGGCCTCCTGAGAGTGCTGAACTGCCTAGTAGGACAAGCAGAAATCAAAATGAGTGTGGATCAGCAAATATATAACCATAAACCCTCCTTAAAATAAGGAATCAAAATTCCTATAAAATAATCACATCAATTTCTACAGAAGCAAAGGAAGCTGTGAGACAATAACTTGTGCCTTCCATGTGTATTTCAGAACTAGAGTTTGTAATAATCCTGAGACCAGTCAATCAATATTACCTTTACATGGAAAAAATATATTTGTCTCAATATTTCTCAAATGTCAGAGAACTGCCAGTGGATACAAAGCTGGAATATATTAGAAATGGACTTGGTAACACTGAGCTAAAAATCTTCAGTGCAACCACCAGGAAAAGCAGGAGAAAAATGTGAGACTTTTGTGCAATATTCCTGTCACTATCACAAGAATGAAGTGTGATTCAGCTAGATTTATCCCTAATAAAAGACATCTAAGGATATTGCTAGATTGTTAAGGTAAGAATGTCGAGGTGGCCAACAGGAACAACAAGTGGTGCCATGAGAGAATAAGAAGCTCTATTTTCGAGCAGGCATCAACATTAATACAAATGTCCAGCAACTGTGTCATTAGCTGATTGGATATTTATTACGTAAAGGACACTAACACCTTTTCCATTGGTGGGTTCTAGTCTAAGAAAGTTTTGCTTTCTGTGAAAGTGTATCAGATAATAACATTGACTACAGTAAGAGAAAACACAATTAGTGCATACCTATGTTTCTCTGCTCCCATGGGAATGGTGCACTCCCCTGCCAGTGCATTTATCTGTTCTCATGGGAATGGTGTACTCCTCTGCTGCTTACTCTCTCTGTTCTCAGGGCCTGGTCTCAGACCTTCAAACTCAATGTCCTCTGCAAAAGGCTTTGCAGTCCAGCTGCTTAAGCCCACACTAGATAATCATCTGGCTGACAAAACACAAATAATAATATTGTCTACATGTTTTTAACCATGGCTGCAAGGTGATAGCAATAGCATAAGCTCAGTCTGAGGAAAAGAATTGGACCAACAAATCTCTCCATGAGACTAAAAAAAAAAGAAAATTATTGACTTTAAAGGCTGCAAATTGCTCTGCAGAGGGAAAATTACAGTAGAAGATGCTGATATTGTATTTTTTCCTATTTTGGTTTGAAATAAAAGCAAAATCCAACAAAAATGACACAATCTAGAAAACCATCATATATGTTCACAGTTTTTTCAAAATAGATTTTAAAATAACCTCTAAAAGAGAAGGAACAAAATGTAATTGTAAACAAACAATTGTCTTGGAGATGATGGCTTTCTGTTGAGGCCTTGGAGGTGTCATAGTTTAGGGTAGTTCACATTTTTAATGGTTACAAAAAACCCAAACATTTAAAGCTGTCAGTGATCATGTTTGCAAAGGAGTAAAGGAGGAAAAAGGAAAGCAGTAAGCTGTTAGAAACCACTCTATGATGAACTTTCTGTGTGCAACCAAAGACCTAGTGGCTTTCTTAAATAAAAAAAAAAACAACCCAAAAGCAAAAAACCAACCCCCCCCCAAAACAAAATAAACTTACAAAACCAAAACCAACGAAACCAAATCAACCAACCAAACAAACAAACAAAACACAAACAACAAAAAAAGGAAGTAGAAAAAAGAGAAAGGAAAAAATTATGATGTATAAAGTTACACAGCTTGGACTTTTGCCCTTGAAAACCCCAGTCCGTGTGGTCAGTCCATGGTTATTTCCTGCAAATGTCTCTAAGGTGTGTATTCTTTTATGTGCTCACAGAGCTATTCAATAGTTATTTGCTGCCTGGGAGCACATGAATCCGACATCTAAATCCTTAGGAGTTGCTTTCTAAAAGTGTTAAGCTTCCATCTGCTCTGACGGGGAAGTTTTACTTTCTGCCAATTTTTGCTCTGCTATTGAAACGGATACATGAAATGTGTTGTCATTTTCATCACATCCAAATTGATCTGTAAGACTTTTCCTGTAAAATAGCCACTAAAGGAAAAATGAAAACGCAGTCATGGGACTGCTGACCTTGCAAGCTTCTCCTGCGTTTATCAGAGAATGAGGTCTTTTTAATTAGGCCATAGAACAAATTCATTAGTCCTGATAAGTTGATTCATACAGACTTGTTTATTTCAAAGTAAAAGCACCATACATTAAATGGAAATGTGAATACTTCCTTCTATGAGGTCTGTAATATTAAAGATAATTGTCCACCATACTAAGAAAATGAACATTTTGGCTATTTTTTTTTTCTAACAGTCCCCTCTTTTAAACTCTTTGTAACACTAGATACAGAGTTTATAGCAATGTGAACCATGAGCTGGTAGAGCATTGCATAAGACTCCTGTGTCAGCACTAAACATTCACATTTCCCAGGACACCACTTCCTGCCTTTAATTTCAAACTACAGTAAAGGTTCCCACCTATAGCCTGTGTTTGCAGCTGGTTCTTACTTGCCTGTTGAGAAAATAAAGGTGCTCTGATCTCAAATAAAAAAAAAAGGGAGTGGAAAGTCAGGTTTGTGGCAGGTATAGAAAGAACAAATAGATTTTTTTGCAGATACATTGAAAAATTCTTTGCACATTCTGCACAAAAGGCAGTAGAAAGATCAGGCACTCTAACTTTCAAGGGGAGGTTTGCCAGATTTTTTAGACTGATTACTTAAGGCCAGACATTATTCAAGGCCCAGACATTTTCTAACCTAACCAGATAGAAAATCAAAACCATAGGAGTAGTTCAGAGAATATTGGCAATTGTTCTGCAGTGGTGGTTTTTTACCTAAGAGCTCTTGCCATCCTTTGATTGGAGTAATTATAGGAAATAGAAGCAATCTTACTGTGCCTGTTGCACACAGTTCCTTGCCAGGAGTAATTCATGGAGCAGTCCTGACAAGCCCACCAGCAGCTGTTGCCACACAGTCACTGAGCAGTGAATTTCTACACGTGGGCAGCAGAATATGCTTCTGTGGAGCTGATTTTAGTCAGTGCTCACTTAAGATATAAGCCTTTGTGGTCAGCCTCCAACAAGGTAGCACAATTAAGATTGTGTCAGAATGAAGTTAGTGTATGAATAGATCATACAGCACACAGAAAGCCAGCGGCTGTGAAGGCTTTCATTTCTTTCCATATCTTTTTTTTTTTTTAATTGCTGTTTTATTGCAGTGTATTATTTAAATAGTGAAAACTTCTGACATATGATTAGCTATGAGGTTGATGAACATCTAGCGAACATTTCACTCATGACTTCTCTGGCACCATCACCCCAGTGTTCATTGGCCAACGAAATTGACAAGGCCACGGACCTGAGGTTCAGTATATACACTGAGGAGAGGCTGTAGTATTGGGACTAAGATTTTGGTATCTGGGCCATAGCCACAAAGGTTGTGCAGGATGCTGCTCTGTGAACTGTTTACTAGCCACCACTGGTCCTGGTGTATTCCCTCCAGCCTCTGGCACAGCCAAGGTCACAGAGAGATGACACTGCTCTTTGTAAAGTTCTGCCCAGATCCTGGGCAGGAGGCCACCCACAGCTATGGTTCTGTAGCCCCCTGCTGAGCTGGAGAGATTGACCCCTGTGGAGAAGACAGAGAGGGCACCACAGAGTGATGGGGGCTGTTTTTGGCCAGGTGGCTGGGAGCAATACCTGCCAGACTGCTGCTCTCTTGTGGCTCTCTGGATGATGGCAAACTGTAGATAGTCCTGATCGTCCTGCTCAGAAAATGTGACAACCTCTATTGTTCTTCTGCAGAATGGGTACAATGGATTTCTATTTGGCCCACCGCAGGATACAGTCCAGGGAGAACTGGCGTCAGCAGGGCAGAGCAGAAGCCACATCCTTCCGAGTACCGTGGTAAAAAGGGCAGATACAGTCCATCCCAGTGGCCATACCTGCTTGTTGCAGCAGGTTGGGGTGAGCTGAGGACCAGGAGCTGCTTTCATTAGCAGTCCTGCTTGGCAGGAATCCTGGCTTGAGCTGAACTGGCCCAGATTCTGCTGGCTCCCAAGTATAAGTAGGAGGGGACTTTGCATTGCAATCTATTTCCCTGTGATGCCACAATCCACCACTTAGTGATACCACAATCCACCACCTAGTGATACCACCCTCACCACCCATGCCTGGTCTACCCACCCTGAAGCAGTGCAGCCCTGAAGGAGCTCCACAGGAGTCAGCTGAAATGGTCTCTCAGACCCCTCAGCAATCCAGCCAGCAACACCCAGGTAGGACATAGATGGTGGTTCATGGGTGGGAGAGCATTCGTGGACATCTCCAAGGACAAGTTTCTCAGGGATTCCCCACCTCTCTGGGATCTGTCCATCATCTCTCTCAGAAACATAAAACTTCAGCTGAACCACCAAAGCGTCAAGGGTCTTCTGGTCTTCTGGCCCCAGTTTTCCTACCATGTTACATGCCTGGGTCACTTGCTGCACAAGGACCCTTTTTCTCCTCTTCCCCAATGCCCTGCAGATACCAAGGACCAAAATGAAAAGCTCACGGCCCTCTGTGTACGATAACATGGTTTTTATATTCCTGTGCCAGGGTGGAAAAAAGCTGTCCTGTGGTTCAGGAGAGGCCAGGAGCCTATTGGCCTTCCCAGAAGGCTCAGATGGCACCAGCAGATTAAGCTCCCAGGAGCAGCTCTGATCAGAGCTTGGAAAGCACAGGAAGCTGCTAACCCAGAGAAGGCTATCTCCTCCATATTCTGCGGAGCTTGTCTTGTAGCAGCTGGAATCTGAAGGGCAACCGATGCCTTGGTGCAGTTCTTAGGATGTGCAGTGTTTGATTGGCCAGGGTTGAGATGGAGGGGCTGATGTCATTTGTCATTCCTACAAGGGCTGGAACACAGAAGAATGGCACCAAGATCAGCCCCCAGATTTGTGAGATCTTCCGGAACTCTTCTGGCAGTGCCACCCCACTCAGCTCTTCCTATGGTTAGCAGGGAGCAGGGCCCGATGGGATCAGCTGGAAGGTGCTGGCCACAAATATCTCACATGCCCCTGAAATCTCTCTGTGCTCTGCCCTACTCCATCCCTTACCTGCACAGGGAGCAGAGCTTTTCCCAGCTGGGGCAGAGATTGCAGCTCTCTGCCCAGGCTCTTTGCCCCTTCCTGACCAGCCCCATTTGACACCCCACTGGCCTCACTCACCATCACAGATGTTCTGGAACTCTTCCTCCTGTCCCCTCATGTGCTGTCCAGCGAGTCCTAGGAAGACACACAGCCTGTGATGGCCCCAGTGGCACGGCTCCCTGACACAAGTGCTGCCAGCCTGGCCACACACCCTCCTCCTCCTCTGGCCAGGCTGAGCCTGGTCCAGATCATGACACCCCGAGGTGAGAGAGGGTGGTAGGGACCATGACCCTGCATTTGGAGTTGGGGGTCCAGAGCCACTGGGCTGAATCCTGCTGCCAGTGCAGTAGCCAGGGCTGGGGCAGGGAAGGACCCTGGGGTTGCGGCTCACCGATGAACCTGATTGCTGTCTCTCTCATGGACTCCTGTGAGCTCTCCAAGTATGTCAAGGACAGGCGCCGGTACTCGTCTGTTGTCCTCCTGCCCTCTGACAGCTGGAGAGAGTGCAAGTGGAAAGAGGGAAGGGCTGGCACATCTCTTCTTTTTGATCAGCTAGCAATGGGTGCAGCAGTGGGCAGGAACACAGCTGCCAGCTCCACACACTGGGTATTAGGGACAGAGAGCTTGTTTGGGAGCTGGGTTTGGGGTTTTGGAACTGTCCTTACTAGGCACTCGCTGACTCTCCATGGCTGCTCTCTCTCCAGCAGTTGCATGAACCTCCTCTTCTTCAGGAACTTGGTTGCTTGTAGTAGGGTTTCCAGAGAGGCCTGAAGAGAAGCAGAGACTGAGAGATGGTATCTCAGCCCAGGGCCAGGAGGAGGCTGGAGAGCTGCAATCCATGAGTCATCAGGGCTGGAGGCAGCTTAGCCGCCTCCCATGGGGACACCAGCAGCTCAGAGTCCCCACCTCTGCCACACACTGGTTCTCATCATGCAGGTGGTAGAAGAGTGGGAGGAGACTTTGGTGCACACACGTCTTCAGGTGCCTTTTTCCCTCTTTCTCTACACAGACTATCATGTCTCCAAAGAGCTGAATGGAGAGCAGTCGCACTCGGGTGACGTCCTTGTGGAAAGAAAGAGGGCAAGACCTTCACACTGGCTGCTCTGGGCCTGGGCCTGAAAATCCACATAGCACAAAATTTCCTGGTGGCACACAGCACCCACTGTAGAGGGCGCAGACTCTTACATTGTCAAATAGTGGCAGCAGTGCCTCACCCAGCTGCAGAGCGATGGGGGTGGCAATAGGAACATCTCTGTCCAGAAGCACCTTGCTGAGCACAGGAAGGGTCAACTCAACCAGCTCCCCATCTACATCTTTCAGTAGTTCCATGAGGCTTTTAGTAAGGCTCTGCAACTTTTTAGCCTGTGTGGAACACAATGATGTGCTGAGACACAATGGAAGGCTGCTCTGCCAAATCCACTCTGGTGTTGCAGCCCCATGCTCCTTCCCTGGGGCCCAGAATCCAAAGGTCTGCCTCAAAGGAATCAGGCAGCTGAATGGGCAGGCAGGATTGTTGGGAGCAGCTGCTAGAGCTCCCAAAGCCCAGCAAAGTCCAAGGTACTGCATTACCCAACACTCCTCATCCAGCCCCACGCTGCCAGCATAACTTCAGGCAGCTGGCCCTCTTGTCACCTTCAAGGGATTCTCGCAGAGCATGAGGAAGCCTCTGAGCACCAGGTGACGCATTTCTTTGCAGTCACTCTGCAGGTGACTTGTCATGAGCTGCAAGATGGTGTCAACCAGCTTCTCTGTTTCGAGGCAGTTCAAGATCTGAAAGACACAGGTTGCATCACACAACAATGGGGAACCCGGCCAGCAGGACCCCAGCATTGCATAGGGTGTGGGTCGTGCGCAGCACCCCAGGCAGCCCAGCCCAAAGGCTGTGCAGAGCTCCTGGGCTCTCTGCCCTGTGGAGACCTCTTGCCCACTCTGCTGTGCTCTCCTGCCATCAGCAGCCTCAGATTCCTCTACCTTGAGGAGCCATACCTTAAGCAAGGGCTGGTACCAGCCTGGCAGGAAACACAGGTGGAGACAAGTGTCACCCCAGCAGCAAGGGGCCAAGAGCACACAGCAGAATCCCTCCTCTGCCCCAGCTCGTCTGACTGGGCTCCCCCCACAGCAGTGGCTACGAGAGGGCAGAGTGGCAGGAGGCAGCTCAGTGAGGCAGCACTCGCCAGCAGGTTCACCTCAACAAGGAACGTCATGGCAGGGACCCTCCAACGCGACTCCTCCCTGGTGAACACAGTGAGCAGGTAGCGTGCAATCCCTTCACGCATGGGCCTGGAGACACGATGCATCTCTCTGGCAGGAAGAAGAAGACACTGTCAACCCTCAGCAGGGTGGGCAAATCTCTACCAAGATGAATCCCAGAGTTTCCAGTCTTTCCCCACCACCCCTTTCCAAGAGAAAGGCAGTGCCCAACACCAGAAGGCTGTTTTTGGGAAGACACTGAAAAGAAGTTCCCTAGGCTCTCTCGCTGGCCCTCAGTGCACCCTGCCCTGCCCCAGCAGGCTGCCCTCGGTGGGACTGCCTACACAGACCCCATGCTCTGCGCTATCAGCCCAGACCCTACAGGAGGGCATGCTGATGCTTGGGAGGTAGCTGCTTCTATGCACCTGCCTCTCCCAGTTTTTTTGTCTTCTGGGCCATCCCCTGGTGACAAGTCCCTCTCACCCATGATGACAGGGACTGTGTGGGGCTCCCTTTCTGCAGGGAAGAAACGATGAGGGCAATCAGGAGAAGGAGGATCTCACCTGGCCAGCAGACCCACTGCATAGCGGTGGGTATTGGTGCTGAGCAGGGTGTCCCAGCCTTTCTTACGTTCAACTGCCAACACCACATCCTCATGCTGCAGGCGACACAGTAGGGCTTTCACTGTCAGCACTGCAAACCTGTGTGCAGAGAACAGCTCAGGTAATGCAGGGAGCACTACCTGAGCCCCAGGGGCGTGGGAGGGACAGAAGGACTGGGATGGAGCACCTGTTGGGGTTGGCAGGATGGTGGTGCCTCTGTCGGCATCTCCTCCAGAAGAAATTGATCTCACTTGGCATCTGCTCTGTGCTGCAGAAGACTTGGATGAGCAGAGCCACAAAGAGGCAGGGGACTGCCAATGATGCCTGTGGGGACAAGGGCACCCGGATGATTTCCCACAGTGCCCTAGTTGCCTGCAAAAAATGAAACACCCAGAGAACATGCTCAGGCATTACTCAGGATCAGGGGAGGCACCAGGTCAGTACCCAGCCTGATTTCCCCTGAACCTGTCCCTAAGCCAGGCTTCCGGCAGAGTGCCTGAGGCAGGGAGATGTAGAGGTGGGGGAGGGTGGAGACCCAACAGAGAGGGGAAGAGAGGCACAAGAAAAGGCCAGGCCAGAAACTCACTGCCAGGGCAAAGACTTCCTTGCTCTCCCCCTCAGAGGTGCACGTGTTGTGCAGCGGCCAGTCCTCCAGCACACAGGGCAGTTCTGACAGCACCACCTCTGCAGTCCTGCTCGAGGACACCATCACCTTCCACATGGACACAGCAGCTCTGCAGGTAAAGAGCTCTCTGTCAGTAGAGTCTCAGCCACAGCACCATGGCCTGGGCAGCCACAAGGGTCCAAGCTGGCTGCCAGCCCTGCCTCTGCCCACAGCCCCTCACCAGCAGCAATCAGCAAGACTGTCACTGTGGGCAGGGACAGTGCCTTGAGGGGCAGAGAGGAAGCACGGCAGCAGGCTCTGGGACTGACTTGCCAGAGCTGAGAAAAAGAGCAGTCAGGGAGTCCTGGAACTATCTGTCAGTCTGGCAGCCCACATGGCATGGCCTCTACAGGGTGATGGGCTCCAAAACCTGGCCAGCTCTGAGCCCCTAAGGCAGATCGGCCTCATACCTGTCACATGAAGGGGCACAGCACAAGAGGGTCACTACTACGTCATTGGGGTGTGCTTGCGCCAGCTTCAGAAGGCTCTTGTCAAGCCTGTGCTCAGCGGACAGATCTGTGTTGGCCTTGAGCCACCGGTAGATATACGCCACAATCGTTGGTACCTGGAGGAGACATGGGGGAGAGTTGGGATGCTGCCAAAGTGAATCGTATCCCCAGCTTCTGCAGATAATTTCTTCCATTCCCACTCCATCCTGCTGGCCTTGAAGGATTTTAGGCAGGTGCCCAGAGGGCCCAATTTGAGGGAGCACACAATCCCCAAGGGGCCTGAGCCCCAGCTACCGGCTACTTACACGCTTCAATTTGGGGATGTCACTCTGCACAAGCGAATTCAGCATGGCAGCGCAAGCTTCTGGGTTATAGCAGTCAGCGTTTGCCATGCCCTCAATGGCTGTGATGGCCATCTCTTCACGTTCAGTGCTCTTGACAAATTTCCAAAAGGTCTACAGAAGGAAGGGTCAGGCAGAGAGGGTTGCCCCATCAAGAGCTTCAATGGCGATGCTCAGCTAAGCAGCAAGAGCATGCCCAGCCCAGGCAGGGATGGCAGCAGATACCTGTATTCTACTGCTGAAACGCTTATGGATGAGCTCCTGCTCTTCTGTCAGGACCGCAACAGGATCTGGCAAAGACCAAGCAGAGTTGATGGGGTGTGGGAAAGGTTGGAGAACATAGCCAAGCCTCCACAAAGCTGTGCTCCACAATCAGGGCCAGCCTCCAGATGTCCAGTGATCATGACTGCCATGTGGATCAGTCCTATCCCCTCTTTCCCCCTTTCCCTGGGGAGGTCTGTAGCAGATGGATGGAGCCAGGTTGGCTGCAGCCACTAGCCCTGTGTCCCAGCTCTGCTACTCACCTGCTCGCAGTGGCTGGAACTCCTCCATCTTTTGAGGTGGCCATTCTGGGGCAGACCCAGGACCTTCCTCCTCCTCCTCCTTCACCCCAGCCGGTCTGGTCACATTGGATGATCCTTCTGCCATCCTGCTGTCTGGATTTGAGGGCTCCTGACCCAGGGATGGGAGAGAATGGGCAACACCAGGGCCTTCCTCCTTCTTCTTTACTGTGGCCTCTCTGGGTACACTCTGGAGTCTTGTTGCCATCCCACTCTCTAGCCTTAAGGGTTCCTGACACAGGGACTGGAAGTAACTAGGGAAAACAGGGTCAGCAAGGAGCAAGGCAGCTGTGTGAGGGATCCTTACACCACCGCTCTGTCACATGTTTTGCCATCATATACCATATTGTTCTGTCATATCCCAGGCTGTTCTGTCATACCCCATGATGTTCTGTCATGGCCCATGATGTTCCATCATGTCCTTCAGGAACTGCGGGTATCATTGCCAACACACATGTTATGTTGGGTCACAAAGGGCCCTCTGACATGCTGCCATACCCCATGCCATCTACAGTGCCCATGTCACAGTATGTCACAAGGGCCTCTGTAATCACATGTGCCCTGGTGCCTCCAGCTGCCCCATCCCCTCAGTGCAGGTGGCCAGTGCATCCTCAGGGACTCCCACTAGCTCATCCCTCAGGACTTCTCGCCATCTCATCCTCTCAGGGCCTCCCAACATTTCAATTTTGAGAGCCGCTCATCAGCAGCATCCTGTTACAGTGCCACCAAGCTTTGGTCAAGTGGGATCTCTGAGGCTGCCTCAGCACAGATGTTCTCTCACTACAAGATATTTCTTATTATTGCATCTGTAACTAATTGTTCTCTCAGGTGGGAAGGGGGCCACCCCCAAGAGAGGGTGGTTTTGAAGGAGCACATGCTGAGCTCCTTAGTGGTTCACTGTATTCAGCTTCCACTGCTCCTGCTTGCTCTTCTCTCATTCTCCACAGTCCCTCTGACAGTATGGGGGCATAGCCCTGAACAACAACCACATTGTCTTTGCTTTTATTCACTTTCCTTCAAGCTACCTGTTTGTTGTTGTTCATTTTGGAAACCAATGGGAGACGAGTTCCTTAAAGTATAAAATAGTTACTTTGACCATTCATTTTCCCAATGCTGTAAAACTTTCACTTCAGCTCAATGCCAGACTGTTAGCTGAAGGGTCTGTGCAGATGAAAAAACACAAACCCAAAAGCCTGAACAATCTTTCACCCTTTATCAAGTGAAATAAATATATTATTTTCTGTGACATATGGGCAAAAATTTCCACATTATAAACCAGGGGCTGACTATACTCCTGTTTGGTTTTTTTTTTTCCCTTTCTGTACAGCCTTTTGGTGATAAAAGTTTTTGTTTCATTTTAGGCCTCATAGTTAGACTTAAGTAGAGAACATGTATAGGAAAGTGCTTTCTGGGAAACATTAAAAATTATAACATGGTAACAGCCTAAAACAAAAGCATGACCATCTGTCTTAACAAGTTCAAAGGACAAAAGGCTCAACACTTTTGATGGCAATAAAAGAAACAACAACAAAAAAAGATAAAAAGATTGAAGCAGAAAGAAACAAAGAAGTAAGCTTTAGAAAATCAAGAACATGTGTCACGTGAAACAACCCTTTCGAACACTGCAAACCTCAAGGAAACGGGAAATTGATCACTAAACCAATCTTCTGTTGTTATAACTATGGCAAAACACAGCAATAATTTTCAGATAACTACAGTGGAACTAATATATTTGGTAATGGAGATATTTTATGTGTTCCCTGAAGAGGCATCAAATGAGTAATAGTATTTTCTAAAGCATTTAGCGGTGATTTTAGTTCTAAAGGAAAGTGTTCTTTCTTTGTAAACAGATTCATAAGACTGTGCATACAATATGTTTTTTTGTTTAGGTTATGGATGAAATAGTATTAGAACCATGCTGTCATTGCAAACCCAACAGTTTCCAGGCAGTGTGGAAGACATGTTTGGAATCAAACACTCCACAAGGTGGGTTTGAACACACTCGTTTCCTGTGGTTCTGTGATGAGACCTACCCAGATGAACACATGTTTGCCTGTGTTGGGCTTCCAATGAAATATTGATGTTAATAAATTAAATTTGATGTTAATAAATTAAATAGATTAAAAAGAATTAAGCTATCCAGAATGCCAGTGATTTCAAATTGAACTTTGAAAATGGTAGTGTTGATTTCAGACCAGAGAAAGATAACAGGTCCACTGTTCATCCCTTTTTTAACCAGCTCCTTCAAATGGTGTTTTAAAATTTTCATCTTTTTCCTTATTCGTTCATGGTCAAGCAAACACTACAACAACATCAGGTCACCTAAGCAAGCACTTTCCCTTTTCCACCATTTATCCAAGGGTGGTTATTGCTCTCCACTGGGTTCATACCTCGAATCAGACTGTCTATGTGGCAGAAAGCTGGGCATACATGAGAGCCCAGCAACTACAGACACTGCTTTGTCATGGCAAGATGGCCTATGCTCCTCAAAGCACTCTTGCCTCTTTCTCCTTGTAATGGAATATGCAATTGTTTGTCCTGCACAAATGCATGTAAGATCTAAATCTCAGAATAAAACATCAACCTTGCATTCTAGTTTGCCTAAAGTAGATACATTTGATTGCAATTTCCATCATTTGTTGTGCTGTCTGCTAATTTTTTGGTTTTTTACCTTGTATTTTCAAAATAATTTTGTCCAATAGATGTGCCTACTTCTTAAACAATTTTCTTGCTCTGACCTTAACAACGGTAATTTTGTGTGTTGACCTTACAGAAGCACACACAGCAGTCCTCGGCTAATGCCAAGGAGTGCTGAGTGTGTTTCAGACCTCTGAATTTGTCAAGTATCTGTTCCCATAAACAGCAGAAGTTCAGAAAAAATGGCTTGTGTTCTTTTTCACCCATTTCTCTCCACACACTGAAATACCCTGATAATTATACCCCTCTTTCTGTCAATTTAAGCTAAAAGTCTAAGTGTTACCATGCAGGGAAAATGCTGGCAGTGGGGCTCAGGCATGGGCGATGAGGGTGTCTGGGCTGAAACTCATCCTGGGAAAGGGGGAGGAGGGTTGAAATTTTTGCCTTTGCTTCTCAGTGCCTGAATCCATAATTTAATGTTTGCGTTAACTGACAAATGAATTAACTTCCAATACAGGAGTGAAATAAAGAAATGCTTCTCATAAAGGTTGACTGTATTCATCAGCAAACAAGGAGCTGTTATTTGACTGATCCAGCACAAAGTGTGACAAGATACCTAGAAGTAATGTTTCCAGGAAAGTAAAATACCAATTCTTTTTTACCAAAGAGTCAAAGCCAAATTCTTCCCACATTAAAATGTCCTCCTGTTGTGGTTTTGCCAGCCCCCCCCCCAGGCTGAAATGGTCAGGCCCAGGTAGATTTCTGGAGAAAAAGCCAATCAAAAGTTTTAGTAATGACTCTGCTAATGACATATTTAAGAAAATGGAAGAGAAGATGAATTGGGCAGAAGAAATTAAGCAGCTGTGTAGGAGGGAGGTAGCAGGCCCCCAAGTAGGGGGGTCAGGCCCTCCTCCTCCCAGCCTTGGGCTGGGGGCAGGCATGGCATTGAAGTCTCTCCAGCCGGGACGTGTAACAGTGGAGAAACAAACTCCAGACAGAAGCTGCCCACCTGGAACTTGCTGGAGAAAGAATTCCAGCCTGGCGGAGAGCAGAGAGGACTTGAGATAACCAGCTTCCTCCAAGGTCAGTTCTAGCAAGAGAAGAGCTGAGGCAAGGGGGGAGTTTTCCCCTCCCCCATCTCCAGCAGGGGAAAGATTGAAAGTTAAAAACCCCTGCCACCTTTAGAAGATGACTGGGGTGCAGAGATCCCCGGCAGTTAATGAGAGAATTTGTCCTGGAACAGACAAGTGCCTGAAGAGGTTGTGACCCTTGTGAGAGGTCTGAGTTGAAGCAGAGTCCTGCTAGAGACCTGTGCCCT
>VYXB01000608.1:26957-47482 GCA_013397135.1 Pachyramphus minor
AGTCCCCTTACAAGCCATAGAAGACCTCAGGAGCCCGGCTGTATCTTCCTAGCCTCTGATCCTAGCTGGAACGGAGGAGAGGCAGACCCAGCCCTGAAGCCATCATGCAGCAGAGCCAGCTGAGAGAGGGAGAGAGAGAGAAAGAAAGGAATCTCCAACAACGACACACTGAACCTGTCGTCCTCAAGATAACAGAAAAGACGCTTTACAAGTGCTACAGAAATTCCTTTAAAAGGAAGAACCTTTCTTCGTCCTGATACAAGGACTGATACAAGGAGGGGAGAAATGCTTTTGTAAATACTTATGATGATTTTACAAAAAAAGAAGAAACCTTTCTCCTGAACTGTTAAAGTTCTGTTGGACCTTGTACTCAGCCAAGCGCCCAAACCCACAGCGAGGACCTTCCCCCTCTCTTGCCTTCCCAAGGAGGGGGAATAAAGACTGAAAAACCTGAGACCAGCCGAACTTACAAATAACAACCTAACATTCTTTTCATAAGATAACCTAGTTTAATTAGAACTGTTGTAGTATATTATTCCTTATGTCAAGCCTCTGTTTCATCTGTATAAAACCTCTCTCAACTTATAGAAATTGTGTGGAGGGGGGAGTTCGAGAAAAAAATTGATTCCTGGTAAAACCCACAACACCTCCTTTTTTTTTTTTATTCAGATAGGAATTAAATCTTGCTACTTTCAATATTCTTCTACATTTAAAATGAGATTTAAACTGTCTTTTGCCAAAGGAGAGAAAGATTATGAAAGCAAGATTCTCCACCTATGTTTGGTTTGGTATTTGTTTGTTGGATTGGTTGGTTTGGTTTGCTTTCTTATGGGCTAAGATATGCAGAAAGGTAAACCCCCCCGGCAGATGGATGCCAGGTAAGCAGTTGGATGCATAAGGCAGCACACTTTTTTCCCTAGATTTGACAGAGTAAAGCCTGCTTTGTTGTTTCCTTTCTTCACCTGAGCCTTTTGCAAATATTCACAGTTTCTCTATCCTGAATACTGACAAGAGATGCCTTAATTTTTTTGTTTTCTTTTACTTTGGCTTAGGTCTAGAATGTTTTCAGGTTCCCCTGATAAGAAGACATTCTTTACTGAAGGACATAGAAAACATGTGAAGTGAGGTTTTGCATCTATGAAATGTCCAGGTCCCCAGTACTTTCCTTGATATGAGCTACAAGATCCAGATGGCCAAGCTGGTATTCCTGGAAAAAAAAAAAAGGGAGATTTATCTTCCAATGATAAGCAAGAAGTTTTTCCATCAAGCTGACGGATGCAGAAGGGAACAGCCAAACCCCAGCAGCCCTGCAGACTTTGTCTGTATCTCTCACATGCTTGTGTGCCTCATAAACACTAGGCTCACGGACACTCATCTGGATGAGGAATAGTCCACACCATTTAGAATAGCATTCCAAAATCTTTTCTGAGTTACCTTAGGCAGTGGACTGAACTACCACTGAAGCAGCCAGAATACGACGTAATAATTACTGAAAGTTCCCCTTAATCCCAGTTTTGTTCTTTTGCCACAGTCCTCACCAGAATATTTCACCGTGGCACGTAGTTGTCCTGGAGCTACTCAGGAAACAAATGCTCTTTCCCCTTGGAAGAGACACAGTAAAGCCTAAATGGTCATAGATCATGAAAATTTCTTCTGCTTGAAGTACCTGGCCCTGGTACATTTCCACCAGCTCAGATCACTTGAGGGAGGACAGAAATCCTGGCACACCTAAGCAGCATATGAAGAGATAGGGTGACTCAAACAATATCACAATTTCAGTTTTACAAGACTTGTGCAGACATCACATGGACCAGGTCATAGACACATTCAACAAAGGCTGGGGAATGCAGAGAGAGATTTTAGAGTCAGGGATGGGCAGCTCTAAAACCTTTTCACAGATAGAAAAAACCTAAATAAGCAAGCAGGGGAAGAGGCAGAAGTTGCATGTGAAGTTCACACCAAGTTAATTTTTTCATCCCAAAACTGATGTGCATTTTCAGGGCAGTGACTTTTTGCTTTGTTGCTTTGTGTAAGGCAAAGTGTAAGGGACTTCATGTTCTCTCCTTCCACACTCCAAAATCCAGAGACCATGATGACCGCCTAAGTGTTGGTGAGCAGGTTTCAAAACCTATGCTTTGAATCCACTAGACTCGAAAGCATGGATACTCTCTATCTCTTGTTGCAAGTAAGATTCAGGTTTTTTGATGGGTTTCTACCTCCTATGCAACTATGTTCAGTTACTTGAGAATAAAGCTTGGAGTTCAGATGTTCCCACACTAGGCTATACCACACCTCTAAGAAGGAAGAATATGATTAATATTCGCTTTCCCATTCTGTTGCCAAAAAATCTAAGAAATGAATGCAAAATTTAATTACTTTTTAATCATTTGGTAAAAATCAGTTTTCCAGTGATTTCTCACTTATATCAGCAAGGTAAGTTCCAAATACCAAGTCCAGATAAATTGTTCAGAAAAAGGTACATTTATTTCTTCACCTTCTACTATTCATGGTGCCGTGGTTAGAACAAGTTCCCTAAAACATTGTCAGGCCCTTTGCCATAAATACAGAAATAAATAGGAAAGGATGAATTCAGGACCAGAAGTTAGTTCCCAGAAGATCAAGAACAGTTTGGGTGCTGCATGCCCACCATACCAGCATCACCTTAAGGTATTCTGGTTATCACAGGTGTTGGAGAAAAAAATGTCTAAGCATCTGAGATGAAAAGGTGAAGGTAGTGACATAGCTGTATGCAAATCAAAGAGAGTTAAAAGCTTTTTTTCCTGTACTACAAGGATATCTTACCTGCCAGTAGTAGGGTGCATGAGAGAGTTTCAGCTGAAAGACACCCACACACAGAAAAATAATAATAANGTAGGGAACTTTCAGTTTGAGCACCTGCGCAAGAGGTACCCTAGATAAAGCAGGCTACTGTGAACAACCAGAAAGTCCACCCTGAAGCTGAGAAGCTTGTGCAAATGGGACCAAATATCATATATTTACATGAAAGAAAATGTACAAATGAAACACTCCTTCCTGGACAGCTTTATTCAGAGGAGCAGTGCACCTCAGGGAACATTCCCAAGTCATGCTGTAGGTAATTTCATATGCTCAAAAACAAGTAATTGCCTTTCAGGTTGATCAAAACTCACATGCCAAGTATTTGTTGTATTCCATTAATTGTTGTTCCTATTCTATTTCTTTTTCTGTAGCACATTAATTTATACATCAACATCTCAGCAACTCCCTGGAGGCAGGCAGCTTCACTCCAGCTGGCAATGTTTCATCAGCAATGGCCTTCTCCACTCAATTTTATTTGCATCTGCTGTCTCCTTGTCAAACTTCTGTGCACATTTATTATTGTTTGTAGTTTGCTGCTTCATTCAATTACTTAAAGGTTTTGAGCCCCAGGGATAATCTTGTTGCAAATTGTTTGTGTACTGACACTCTCACTTAATTGTATTAAATGCCACGATCTTCATTTAAAACGGCATTAGCCATACGGCATAGTCACACAGAGACTTGTGAGTTGGTGGAGGGGCATAGCACAGGGAAGAAGGATCCCCCAATCAGACTGTCTGGAATGTCTGTGCTAAAATGCTCCACTGCGTTGGAGTGGTTGGTGTCAGAGGTATCCTGCTTCTCTAAATATGTGAGGTATATAAGCAAATAACTGCACATGCCTGGCAGCATCCACGTCCCCATCCTGCACTGATATATAATTCTTTGCACTAGAACTTCAAGATCATCATAAAGCACAGATCTGACTAAGATTCCTCCTAAGATTCTTCCAATATAGGTGTTTTCTGACTTCTGCTTCCTATGTAGAAAATGTTTAAGAAATAAATCATACACCTTCTTGTTCACAGTTATTTAACTTAATTCATAGTATACATGTGTATTCCATATTACACTTTGTTTCCACATCTACATCAATTTGGAAGCGGGGCATTCTGGAAGACACCTGGGTGCTGATCTTAATAACCTATCACATAGACCCAAAACTTCCTGGAGATTGTTGGAATAACCGACCCAATACTTTATCCATCAAAGCTTGATACTGGTCAAGTGTCATCCACCAACTCTGACACCATCCAAACTTTCAACAGAACATCATAGAATCACAGAATCAGCTAGGTTGGAAAAGGCCTCTGAGATCATCAAGTCCAACCCTTGATCCAACACCGCCATGGTTACTAGACCATGGCACTGAGTGTCACATCCAGTCTAATCTTAAAAACCCCCAGGGACGGTCAATCCACCACCTCCCTGGGCAGCCCATTCCAATATCTGACTAGTCTCTCTGTAAAAAATTTTTTCCTAATATCCAACCTTAATCTCCCTTGCAGAGCTTAAGACTGTGCCCTCTTGTCTTACTGCTAATTGCCTGGGAGAAGAGACCAACCCCCACCTGGCTACAACCTCCTGTCAGGGAGTGATGAGGTCTCCCCTGAGCCTTCTCTTCTCCAGGCTAAACTACCCCAGCTCCCTCAGCCTCTCCTCATAGGACTTGTGTTCAAGTCCCCAAGAGCCTGGTCACTCTTTTCTGGACCTGTTCCAGCACCTNGCTCTCCAGCCACTCTGTGCCCAGCCTGTAGCGCTGCAGGGGGTTGTTGTGACCCGGTACTTGTCCTTGTTGAACCTCATCCCGTTGGAATCAGTCCAACTCTCCAGTCTGTCCAGGTCCCTCTGCAGAGCCCCCCTGCCTTCCAGGAGAACATGTCCCCCCAGCTTGGTGTCATCTGCAAGTTTGCTAATGGTACACTCAATCCCTTCATCCAGATCATCAATAAAGATATTAAAACAGAAAAATCCTTGGCTCATGGAGCAAAGTGAGTATCTGTATCAGTTTCAGAGTCAGTTGTATTATAAAAATAAAATGAGTTTACACAGTATCAAGGCTGACTTTTTCTTGACAGCACGAACTTAACTGTAACCCAGCACAGCTTCCACAAGGTGTTCAAGGTGTTGAAAACTCTTTCAGAATGCCTCTATAGCTCCCACTGAGGTCACTGACAAAACTGGCATCAAATAACACCACTGCTAGTAACTCCAAGCACCACGATATATTATTTCTCATTAAATCCTGTCTGTATAGTACAGAGTAAAGGAATTAAATAACAAGTCATTGAATGGCATTTGTGGAGGAGTTATTGGTAGGCTAGTGTAGAAATCAGATGAGACGCATTCCTCAATTCCAAGAAACATATGGACTTGCTTTGGTTTTCCTTTGTTGTACCTTGTGCTCCCCAAACAAAGAGGACCATTCAGCTTTGATGTTTCAATTAGGTCAGCTCTGAGGGAGTATAGTGATTTGTCTCATTAATTTTGTTTAATTAACTGATAAATCCTCAAGTGACAAAAGCAATTCTGTAGAAACATAAATTCTGTTTTTTCAGCAGCAAACTTCCTTCCTTTACTGCTAGACCTGGCTTTACCCTTCATACCCTAAACAAAACTCCAGGTAAGTTTTGAATTGATTTCTCAACATATGACTGAAAATAGGGTGAAACAATAATTGTAGCTGAGAAAGCAGAGCCACACAGAGCTATTATGGAATCATTGTTGAGAGATAAGATCACATGCTTTCCAATTTTCAGAAACTGATCTTCTTTTCATTAAATAAATGGAGATATGCCAAGTGGTTTTGCATACCTTTTCTATGCTAGATGCCTTCCTAATAATGCTTCTCCTACCTTCAGACATGTTCCTATTTTTCTTCCATTCAAACCAATAACTAAACTGCCCATGGCAGAGAAACTGAGCTCTAGAGCAGCATTTTAGCAGCTGAGATTTTAAAGTCATTGAAATGCAAGGAGATTGCTTGCTTTATTTTCCTAGAAAAGGATGCCTAAAGAAATTAGTTAAAGGAGGTTCTGCTCAATGGCAACAGAGAGACTGAATTCAAGTGGTGTCTGTTGCTCAGCTCATACAGTATGTTTATGTTGGTTGAACTTTCATAACTAGAGGTAAAGGGCTAGTAAGAAGATTAGAGAGGAAGAAAAGAAATATGGAATTTTTTTAGTTAAGGTTTGAAGATACCAGGACTTCTAATAAAGCCATTTACATGTGTCTTCTTCAAGGCAAAGAGCCAGCGGTAGAAAACACTTTTCATCAAAAAAATGCTGTCTTCTTACGGAGAATGTACGGAAGAGGACTGATGTTAATTTTATCACATAAAGCACATCAGGCATGGAAACATATCAAAGATACATAAGAATCTGGAAAATTAAGTTTCCTTTATCAGTGACCTGGCAACAGTATTTGTATTTTCTTTTTCCTTTATTAAGCCTCCCCCTTCTGCTCTTCTCAACTTATACTGAAAAGAACTCAGTATTTGAAATCCCAGTGTGACATATTCATGGCAAACCAATTCATGCAAAGTAACAAAGCAATATTCAGAGAGAAAACAGTAAGCAACCAATAAAGCTCAATTTTTAATGAGAAAATGGCAGGTTTTGCATGAAGTAGATATAAATCAATGTCAAGCACTAACACTTGGACTTAACTTCTCAGCATTTCTGGACGTGTATAAAACACTGCTTGAACTTTGTCTTGTTGGCAGTGGTAGGCTGGAAATTAGTTGTTATATTTGCACAAGGAAAGAGGAAAACAATATGTATGAAGATGGATATGCAGGTTAGCATTAAAATGCCAGAACATGTTAACAGAGATGTCAAACAGCAGTATTGGTTCAGACAGCAAGTGCTGTGACAAGTGCTTAATGAAGCTTATCCCTTGTAGCCCTCATTAAAGCCATTACAAACATCTTGTGCCCTCTCAGGCACAGTTGCCAGTGTTTCCTGGCTTGTGTGGCTCCTGTGCAGCAAAAGGACACGGACTGTTACCTTGTGGTTGCTCTCACTGTGACAAAGAAATGTTGTATTGCTCATGACCACTGATCTCAAATGCATCACAAATCCAAAACTGTAATTTACTGGAGTTTCTTCATAGGGAAGATTTAAAGCAAAGTTTGATCCAATCCCAAATATAACTCTCAGACTGTATTGGTCAGAAAAGTGTCTGGAATTAGAGTCCAGTACCAAGTCCACATGGTGACTGTAGTGGCCTCAAAAACCAAGCTGAGTGTTTGTAGATGGAGGAATGAAGAAAGGCCTGTCAGCTTAAAACTGCAACAAAGTAGCTAGGTTGCTTCTTTCATTGTGATTTCATAATCATGTTCTAGTCCACAGCTTGAGATTCTGAAACCGTTTTGCTGAGTCAAGAAAATGAACTGGCCGTTCCACAGCACAAGGTACATAACAGGGTGTTCAGCTGCGGATTTGTTTCATCTGTTCCAGCTTCCACTAATTATCTTACCTTTTATCATACATACATGATTTAAAGGGTGTTTGAGGGAAAAGCATCTCATGGACAGCTCAAGGAGGAAGCATGGAATTAGTTTAGGATAGAGGAAAAAATGAGTGAAAGGACAGGAGGACATGAAAGATTATTTAATTCAGGAGTTGACAAAGTGTTTAAGTGGGGAAAAAAAACCCAAACAACAAAAACAGACACAAAACCAAACTCAAAAGAGTTATTATCAATAGTGAAAAGTAAAACACGTTTCAGTACTCCAAAGGCTATTTTGTAGCTTCTACGTGCACTGAGAAAAAAGCCACACCCTAGTTACTAGATGTTGTCCTCAACATTTTTTTATTTTTTAAACATCTTATATTTAACTATACCGACTCCTGCAGACCTTTGCAAGATTCTAATTTCCCCTAGCTAAAGAAATGCACAAAAATCCTTCTCTTTTAGCAAACAACACTAAACATATTGCAGATATACTGAAAATATTAATAATTTCTAAGAGCTTTCCAAAAATAAACCAGTATGGACTGTTTTAAAGGTCTCCCTGTTGCAGGCAATACCAAGAGACTAGTGAAAAAGAATAAATTTACAAGAAATATATTTAACTTTCCAAATTGTCTGTTCTTTAATTTGGAACTGGTAAGTATTCACAAATAGGAAAAACACTAGAACTGCAGTTTCAAAGTGGCAAAAATTGCAATTCAAAAGTTACAGAACAGTGTAAGGGAAAAAAAAGATATGAAATATCAATAATATTTAAAAGTTAAAGTTATCAGACCTATAAACTGCATTATATTTTTCATACATGATTTTTAAAGGGTAAAGACATAATTTTTTAGAAAAATTTTAGAAAGTACAATGTAATCTAAAATCATATACCACAGCTTAAAGGGGTTTTATTTCCATCCTGTTGTTAAACCTTTAAACCCATTTTTGGCTCAAACACTGAGCTGTAAAATTCATTATTTGCCCTATGGTATTTGGAACTGAAATTAAATTTTACCAGTATCATAGAAAATTAGAAAACAGTTGACATACACAAGTTACTTGTAAAGTTTCAGTATTCTTAAAACACACCTAAGTGTAACTTCTCATTCTTAGACAAAGAGTAGGATGAAAAAGTTGATGCAACCATAAAAGTACTAGACATGTGATTCAGCATCCCAATTATTGTTAAATGCACAATCCACTTTTCAACCTCCTGCTTCCACATCTCTTGTAGGGCACAGCTCAAGAGTTCATGCTCTGCTCTGAAAGAAAGCTCATAACTCACAAGCTTAGAGAGGAGGTCTTAAGAAATCAGCTTTTCTAGGTGAAGTAACACATAGATGTGAGGGAAACAAGGGCCATGAAGGATGAAGGAAGATGTCACTTCTTTCCTGGACTCCTGTGTTCTCCTTTTTTTGTCTATTCATTAGAGAATTTGTTCAAATTAAGTTGTTAGGATGATTCTTTAGGAGAGATGTCACATTGTGTTTAAAAAAAGATGCTGAGGCTGATCATTCATAATCCAAGCACCATTTTAAGATCTCGAAAATTAATTTGGAAGGGATTGTCTAGGTATGCATTGTGATTCTTCTAAGAAAATGAGTACACAGAGGAATAGATCACAAGGCATCTTTAAACCACTGAGTCCAAAAAACTCTTCTAGAATCTCATGAAATCAGTCATTGTGTCAGCATGTCACTCATGAGGCAGGGACTGCGGGAACAGGAGTGTGCTCCTCACAACAGTATCTAGCAGGGGGGCAAGAGAAGGCAATTGGAACCTCAAACAAGCTGGATGTCAGGAGAAACCGTTCTGCCCTGAGAACTGGCAGGCAGCACTGCAGGTTGCTCAGCCTGAGAGTTCTTCAAGGGGTGACGAGACAAAACCTTCAGCAGCCTGTTTTGATCAGCACCAGCATCTAACTCTGCTTTGAGGAGGTGGCTGAAAGACCCTTCGGACCTGAGTTTACGCTGTGATGCTACAGCTATGCAGAATGAGCAGATTGTCAGGGGTTGAAAATTGTTAACTCTATGTTTTCATTATTGTGTATTTTATATATATACATGTATTATATGTGTAATATAATATTATATGTACTATGTTTTATTCCTTATTTATGTAAATCCTGTGGCCTCATTGGTTGTCTCACCTGTCCATCCCCGTTCCTGGGTTCCCATGGTTATTGTATTGTCTCCTCTCATTGGCTGGCCGAGTGGCAAAACCTGTCCCTCCTGGCAGCCTTATAAGCTGTGGGAAAATTGAATAAGTCTCTCGTTGCTGCTGGACTCCCTGCGTGCTGCTTGCTCTTTGTTTGTTGGCATCGGTGCCTCCACCGCCCGTCTCTGCTCTCGAGAGATGGGCAGTGGGGGGGCGATTGTTCCCCCAAACCCCATAGCAGATCAGCAACATGACACAGAAAAGTCTGAACAAACCAGTTACTTTGGCAATTTTTCTCCAAAAAAAGAGGAATCCAACTGCTAAATGTTTATCCTGTTTAAGAAGTCTCCATATCAAGTGCCTGGTATTCCACTTCCCAGCAGTGTTCAGATAAAACCACAGATTCCTTGCAAATCCTAAGAATGGAGGTGTGAACAGAAGCTTCCATGACTACAATGAACACAATAAAGTCTCCAACTTACTCTTGGCTGATGCCACTGAAATTACTGTAATGATAAGCTTGTTTTTTGTAAGACCAAGAGAACTTACAGGAAAGGAGCAGCTTAAATGAATTTGGATAATTAACAAAGAAAAATGCTGAGAGGCTGTGGAGGTAAAATTTGCAGGAGCAGATATTTGCCACAGTTTGAAAGAAGTTTCTCATTCCATAATTTTCCTTCAGTGTCCAGAGCTGCCACCATATTTAGAAATAAACAAGTGTTACTGTGCAATATTTCCCTGTGACTTCACTAAACTTCACAGTAGGCAGGTACACTAATAATTAATGTATGACAGTTATTTTCAGTGTGGGGATTGCTATTTTTTGCCTCTTAAAAAAAGAAAGAAAGAACAAAAAAACCACAACTAAACACCAAAAAGACCCAGCAGGTCCAAGTAAAATGAAGAAAGATATTTCTCACAACTCAATTCTCTGTTATTACGATCCAGGACTAATAAGAGACATGCCCTCCTTCCTAGATTGAGGAATCTACTAGATTAATTAACTCTAGATTGTGTTATTTCTATTCTCTGCTTGCTTGTGCATGCAAAATTAGATATGAACTGCAGCCCAGTAAACATGAGTTTTGGCAGAGCAGGGTCTCAGGACACCCCTGGCCTTTTTGTGACTTGAGCTGTTTCAGCTTTTTTAAGCTGTCAGAATTTTTTTAAGCTTTTTTAAGCCATTTCACTTTTTTCAAGGTAACTGTGAACTCAATTTGTTTTAGTTATTCCTTGGTTTATAATGATAATAAGTAGTTGTTCTGTGTGGATTGAACTGTCTATGCCTGTACATTAAGATTTTGTGTATGAGAGTGCAGAGATGGGACCAGAGGGCCCAGCCTTTATATATAGATCATAGTGGTCACCAGAGCGGCACAGTCTCATGTTTTAGGTAAAGCCGGTTTTGGTAATGACAAACAGAATCAGAAAGATTGATCTACTGGGAACCAATAGAAAAAGGTACCAACCAAAAAAGTCACCAACCAAAAAAGTCCAAGCAGATTTTACAAAGAAACTGATAAGTACAAAAATAAGCCCTAGTGGACCCCAGGCTGAGAAGAACGAAGTCTCCATCACTAAATCACATTGAGGAACCTGGGATGTTGACAATTTATCATAAGCCCCACTTCACATTGCACCCATTGCATCTGTATCCTGTGAAACATTTGAGGAAAAGCAAAGGATCAGACAAAAGATGCAGATCAGAATCCTACAGATTCTAAGAGAGTTTCCCTCATAAGAGCTTTTAACCATACTGTAGCTGTTGAGATTTGTTGTCTAATAAACAGAAAATTTAGACTTCAAATGTCAATGTTTTTGCTTGAGCCCTGATGTATTATCCTTCCAGCAGAGACAGAGGTTTAGCCTCCAAAGATCTTACAAAGGAAGTTAAAAGGGAATTCAGGAAAGTAAATTTGTAAGCAGCATGAACCTTTAAGATTAAATGGCATCTATGGGAAACTTGCAGGTGTTGAATGTTTAGCATGTTATGATACTTGGAAACTAAGTAACAGCAACAATAACATCAGCAACAATGTTCCTGATTAGGAAAAAGAAAGAAGAGGAAAAAAAGGATAAGCCACAGGGGGTTGTGTTTGGCAACATCCTCCTCTTTCATTGATGCATTTGGAAACACATTTCTTGGCCAAAATGATAAGGAAGAAGAGGTAGAGAAGTGATGGCAACCAAAGAGTTGTCTGAGTTAAAGAACCATGCACATCTCAGATCTTGGTTTCCCATAATCAGTGAATCCAGAACTTTTCTTTCATTGCTACCAATAAAACCAGAACATTTTAGTGAAAGAACCTTATAGAGCCTTTTTTATAAAAATATACATGGTTATCTGGGAACAAAAATTGTGACCGCAAAATACAACTAACATTCAGTTAGGTTTATACAAACAGTGTGGTAAATCCATTTCTTCTATGATCATGTCCCACATTCAGGTAAGGGATATGCATCTCTAATATGGAGTCACACTACATTTCAATCTCTTTGTAAGGTTTTTATGAAATGCAGCTTTTTTGCTCAGAGAAATGTGATATGTCAGATTGAGTAAATATAAGTTAATGTTTTTGTATTTCTTTCCCGTTCCTCTCACAGACTTTGAAAAATATACTTTCATTTATTAGAACACCCTACAATTTCTAACTGCACTTAGAAGAAAGTATTCCACCTGAACACTTGTCATGAGATGGCTGTGCTTTAAGTTCACTGCACAAACACAGAGTTGAACAGGCTGGCAGCCACCAGCAGCTTACAGCCAGAGTAAGAAGGGGTAGCCAGCAACAGCTTTGTTAAAAGCATCACCCTGGGAATAGGCTGAGTCACCTTGTGTGCTAACTCTACCAGGAGTCAGACACACAACATGTCAGTTCTTATTGCCCGTCACTTCTCCTGAGCTGCTGCATCACCTGGAGAGCTGCAGGGGCTGCGACGACCCTGGCAACATCCTCCACTGCTGTGGTTATGCCTTCCTCATCAAAGAACCATAGAATACTAGAATGGTTTGGGTTGGAAAGGGCCTTAAACACCATCTAGTTCTATCCCCCTGTAATGGGCAGAGACAACTTTCACTGGAGCAGGTCGCTCCAAGCCCTGTCCAACTTGGCCTTGAACACTTCCAGGGGTGGGGTCGCTACAGCTCCTCAGGGCAACCTGAGCCAGGGCCTCGTCACCCTCACAGGGAAGAATTTCTTCCTTACGTGTAATCTAAATCTGCCCTCTGCACTCTGTTGGAAATGTATTCCAGCAAATAATACATTTGTAAAAAGAAATTCAAAATTCAAAACCAGTTTCCACCTAATAAGCTGTCAGCTCAAGGAAGAATTAAACTCTAAGTTTCAGTCTGTGATTTTTTAAATTTTTTTCCCCAGATGGAAGAACTGGTATGTTTGAATAAAAAATACGCTTTTAGTTCACCTACCAAGATAGTAATAGAAAAATAATAAAAAAATCCATGGGGATTTATTCTGTTATTCCTTAACACAATAACATAATTATAGTCACCTTATGCCTGTTATTTCCTAGACAAGTAATGCAGGAAATAATTACTCTACAACTACAAACCCTGAGTCTCCACTTTCTTTTGTGGTAATTCCCTTACAGGGAAAAGAAAATAATGTATTTACCAATATCCCAAGATAAGGGAATATGGCAGTGTCAAACTGATTTACCTTGCCAGGACCACAGCCTTTCAAAAATACTAACTGCATAGCAATGATTTCTCATTAAACAGGCCATGACTCAGCACAGTGTCTCTATCTAGAAGTTGTCCTGTTTAATACATTTGCTATTCTAATTAAATGTAGTTTTAATATTATTCTGCACTGTGTGTCATGGAAGGTATTGAGTCCAACTTGTTTTATGGGGCAGAACTCAGTAATTAGTTGCTTAGTCTTGGACAGTGGAGACTCAGAGCTTCACTGGGGCTTTGTGGCAGAGGAGAGATGCCAGAGTTCAGAGACTTTGCGGGTTGGAAGGCTGGAGATTGCTCCTGTTCAAAGTGCTGGGTGTACTGAAATTCTCCCACAAGTACTCACAGGTGTGTGAGTACAACATACGACTTTTCAGGCAGCAAAAAAACCTGAAGACAAGATCAGGATCAGACCAAAACCATTGTCACCATCTTCAAGAAAATATTCTGAATACAAAATGCAATATAGGGTATAATGAAGGAGCTAAAAAACTGTAATTTTTGTTCCAGTAAAAAGAAAGGTGGCGTTGAATTCTTATTCCACCATATTTTATTTGGTGATCCATTTTATTCATCATATTGTATTTTTTTTAATTCACCTGTATATTTTCATTTTATTAACTGGGATATATTCTGTTTAGCAACAGCTGCTTGCAAACCTTTCTGTGTTTCAGGGTGAAGGTTGCCAGGGTTTTATGTACCTGAAATTCCTAAGCCCTTTTATTCAGTTACTGTGTGTAGACCAAGTCCAGTTAAATACTAAATACATAGGACATAATTATTCTACCTTGACAAAACTATGAAACTGGAGATCAGATAAGAAGTCTCTATTTATTGCACCACTTGTTTTCCTGTCTTAGTCTGCCAATTTATAACCACAGAAGTTGAAGCTAAAAGACAGACCCTTGTTACCTCTGACCTCTTCATAATTTAGTCTACATTTTATTTTGGCCATATGCAGAAAAACAACAGGAAAAGAGTTGGTGATAAAATTTTTACTGTGAAATGAGCATCAGAGCAGCTCTGTGCTTGGAGACTGCTGCTTGCACAACATAAAAACCTATCAACAGGAAAAAGAAAATAAAACACACTGGTTACAATAAAGTTGTCACTAATGGAACAGAATCAAGCTTCTTGATATAACCCTACAGGTTTTAAACTAATATTCTCAATCTCAGGAGCCATGGGCTACGGGTCAATTATTTTCTGAATATGTATGAGCCATGTTTACAAAAACCTCTCTCTTAAGAACACGTTTTTTAAATAGCCTTATACCTAAACAAAGCAGCTTTAGTTTTGAAGAGAAAAAATACTTCCTATTGAACTACTCCATAAAATTTTGCAAAGGGTTTATATAGAGTTCTTAATGGATAAAGGTCTCAGTTACAAAGGTCTTTTGGGATGTCAATTTTGGTTTTCTGTGTGCTATAAAATTAAATTCCATTCCTGGAGACAGTCTTATTAACCTTGAGCAGCTTGCCTTCCAATTGAAAGATCTCAGTTTTTATAGGTAACACATGTACTACACCTGATCTTAGCAGCGTAAATCTGTTAGAACACTGCTCCTCTTATTAGAAATGCATTTTAAAGCTCATCTTTCCCAGTTCTGAATACAGCCTCTCCCTCAGACCCTTTCTTTTATTTATTTACCTATTTTAAATAATCTCTGTGAACCAACATTATAGTTTGAAGAATGGTATTGCCTCTGAAGTGTAGGAAGCTTGAAAGCTTACAATTCTGTGCAGCACTGTTGCAATAATACCCTTTCCTGGAACCTGTTGCATTTTGTTCTGTTAGATAGTTATAGGGGTTTTTATAGACAACGTAATTTTGTTTCCTGGCATATTTGACAGAACTCACATTTACTTTTATTTGCCTTTTGCATCTGGCATTTCTACAGATTTACTATTCTCTTTTGTTTTTAATTGGTAGGGAACAAAAAAAACCCCAACAATTTGTTTTTCCTTTGGAAGACTGTGGTTAATATCCTTGGAAGAAAGACCTTGTTAAACAAGTGTGCAAATACAGAGAGAGGAATAACAACATAAAAATCTTTTACAACAGTACATATAATCAGAATTGCAGAACTGAGTAATTCCTAATTAGTTAATCAAATGTGATCTCAGGTATTCTGTTTTCCCTATGACAACCCTAGCCTCTCTGAGTTTTCATATGAGGAACCTGTTCAGCCAAGTATTATTATGCTGATCTCTGTGTTCCCTCTAAAAGGGTCTCTGAGGTAGTTTATGAAAAATAACCCAGCAGTGAAAGTTTATACAATTAAAATTTGCAGTAAAATGTTGTAGCTATTAAACTATTCATAACTCTAAAACCGGGCAAAAACTTTGTCTGATTCAGTAAAAACTTTTAACAGACATTTTAAGACTAGAGTGGCACTTTGTAGCCTTCTGCTTTGAGTCACAAGTGTAGATATTCCTTTACTTTGTGATGAACCGTGAAATGACAATGGACTTACTTCTGTGCAAGTGCCTCTCATTCAGGAAAAATAAAATTAACTAATTTATCCTTGTTTAACAACAATTATCTCTGTTTTATAGACATGAAAACAGGAACTGTGCAGACCCTGAGAGTCTTCTGCATTAGCCCTTTTCCTTACTTCTCAAAAAGTGGGGGTTTTCCCCTCACTTCTTCAGTATATCCCACCAAAATTACTGTTCTCATGGAAGCACAGGATCTGTGTTTGTGCTGTGCCTTTTGCTCCATGAGGACAATACAGCCTCTTGTCAGTACATTTGAGCACGAAAACCTGGAAGAGCAGCTGATACAGTTCCCAGAAACAGTAAAACCCATTTTCCACCCACAAAGGCAGCTTCTTCAAGAAGAATTGCAAGATAATTCCTTAAATCAAGGAAAATGCTGCCATACAAAGTATAGCCAAAGCAAACAAAAACCTGTTCAGAAAAGAAGGAACTTCACCAGGGACATCCATCTGTCTGGATGCATTGCACTCCATTTCTCAATATTTGCAGTGTATTTTTTCTTCTGCAAACTTCTGTGAGATGAATAAGCAGCTCTAGTTGCTTAACCATTAACTTAAGCTCTGGATCTTAAGAGAATTATCAAGCACCATAAACAACGTTTGTAGCTTAGCAGTGAAGGGGACTTAAGTTTCCCAAATCTTCTACAAAGCAGAAAGAGATCACACAGTTACTTGTGTAAACTTTAATGAAGGGTTTCATGCAAGAAGGTGAAAGAGAGCATTACATTATAAAACTTATGCATTTTAGATAAGTCCTTAAGGAAATATGAGTTGTGGCACTCAAACAAAACCCATGGAAGTAGCAAACAACAGAAGTGAAATAGGAGACCCCATGTGATAAAAAGAAGTTACAGAAAGTGATGTATCAAAAAAAAAAAGACATTTCTGATATATGTGCATGCGTTTGTAAGCTAAAACAGAAGAAGAAGGACAGATAATAAGGAAAAAAGTTTTTTAATTTGCACTGTGCAGAGGACACACAGATCACTGTAAACACAGTTAGAGATTCAGCCTGAAGTCGCACTAAGGTAGAATTCACATTCACTGAAGGTCTCTGGCATACACCACTACCAACACCAAGAAGAAAAGGAGAAAAGTTTAAATTCTGAAATCATGTAGACTCCTTGGAGCACTGTCTGGAGATTTAAAAAGCTAAAGCCTCAGAGAATCTGGGCTGAAAACATCTAAATGAGTCAATAATGTCTGATGTGCACATGTGTGCCAACTTCAGAGTCAATGTATGGAAATTAGAAATGTGAATCCAAATTTTAACACCATTACTCTAAGAACACCTTAAAAAGGCTTTAGAAAGTGAACACTAGAATTCTCTCCCTGTTAAAATTACTTTACATTCGAATAGGGTCTGATAGAAGAAGAGATCTGGCTTTAGTATTTCCCCAAGATATCTGTTCCACTCTCCTGGTATGAGTACATTTAAAATTCAGTTAATCACACTGTCCAGACATGAATATTCCAGTACTGAACATACATAAACATCCTTTTTCTTTTTACAGGTTCCTAAATGATGCCATAATTAACAGGAGATTTGTATAAATCACACATAAAATTAGTGAAATTGTCGACATTAATCCCAAATCCCATTATAAAGGCTTTTGAGCAGGAACTTTACAGAAGCTCTAAACAAAGTGAAACAAAAGGAAACTTGCAAGAGAAACATACATTTTAGCACTGATCATTTTGCCAGATTTTAAAAACACTTTATATTAAAAGAAAGCATCAATAAGTTTGAACATAAGCAGTAGTATTTATTAGCGCCAGAAGGAAAACTGAAGTTCTGTATCTGGTAACTGCACATCAAAAATACTTGTTAATGGTTCAAAGAAAATTAATTACATCACTATAGGGTTATAATCAATGATTTTTTTACCAGATCTTCATCTTTGTGTTGAAAGATGCAAAGATTGATCCAACAAGAGTACCACACTATTCAAAAGGAACCTTATTAGCACATCTGCAACTAAACCACACTCCCACATTTTCAAAAGGTGCTTAAAGTCATAGCAAGGAGAAAAAGAGCTCTCATTGCTTAGTGCAACCACACAGGTAGTTTATGACAGATGGAACCACATGTGTTTATGGGCAAACCTGCTCCTGTAGGTGAGATACTGGCAGAGTGAATTATAAAGACATTCATCAGCTGCAACTTTTGAAGTCCCAATACAATGAACTCTTCCAAGGTCTGCCCACATCAAGATCTAAAAGATTTTTCTTTCTGATCAAAGCAACAGTGAAGGCAGAACAGAAACATAAATGCACAAAGAATCAAAGAATGTGACACCTTTTTAGTTCATACATTAAAACAAAGTCAATAGCATTTCAGTCGTTTGCCCTTTTGAATCTACATTGCCCATGTGCACTGTTCTCTGTGTTCTTTATGAAACTATAGAAAAGAAAGTTTGGGTTAACTGCACATAACATGAAAAGAAAAAAGGGAGCCTTAAACAACAGTGACTTCACGTCGTTCTCTGTTGTTCTTTTCCTAATCCACATTTGTTTTAGAGCTTTTGTCACTGTTGAGCTTCTGCAGAGTATGTTTATGCTGTTTCATAAGTTCAGGGCTGAAGTCACGGTCACTGTTCACATAGTCTGTTTGATGGCCCTTGTGCTTATCTGAATATGATGTGAGTTTTAGGGATAGTCTCCAATTAAAAGTCTCCAACTAAACAAGATAATGTCACTGTGTCAGCTGGTGTTTTACAGTGTGCATTATGTTTAAGCCCCACTTGTTTGTCAGGGAAACTGTGACTGACAGGGTAAAATCAAAACTGAAAGAAAAAAGGTCTCTGCTGTTTAGGAAAGGTTAGGAAAAAGCTCACCTCCCATGCTCCATTGCAAACTAAGACACAGATTCCTAATGGCCATGCCAGGGTTGCTCAGCCCTTGGGCAGCTGCTCTCTGGCACTTCCACAGGGGTTTGCGTTTAGCCCCAAAGACCCGACCTGTACCAGGAGACCAGTGAGTACAGGAGCTCTTTCTGCTCATGGTGGAACCAACCAGCTCCATTCTACATTTGGTTCCTATCAGGCAGGGTACAAACTCCATCATCTCGTGCTATGTGTTTTGGTACATGCAATGAAGTGTCAGGAAACAAGTTTCCTATGTTTACCATTCAGCCTCACAGTGTTACATGCTGGGTAAGGGGGAAAAAACCCAAACTCTAAACTTTTCCAGCTGGAAGATGAGGAGAAAGAGAGGAAGCTAAAGAAGAAACAAACCCTCTCAGCTGAGCTGTGGAAGTTAACTTTCTATCCCAGCATTGTTAAAGAAAATCCCCTGTCATTTGTGCAAGCACCTGGAAACATAAATGCTGAGTGATTCAGAGGCCACAGGTTTGGTAAGCACGGAGATGGTTCAATAGAATAATATGATGGAGTTTCCTCAGAGCAAATGAGATGCCTGCAAGTAGTAAATAGGGATCATTCTTATTTGGTATAAAAAAATTAGGTAAGATTATAACTGTATCATGACCTTCCTCCCTTCCCACGAAAAGATGGATATTTGTGACAAAATATTTTCCATTACTAAAATAGAAGGTAATTAGCAATTTAATACCCTTTCTAGACCTAAGAAAAGGAACAGCAGATGAGTTATGGAGTCATAACTAATGAAAGAATATTGGTTTGGATGGTAACATGAATTTATCAAGGGAAAGGGATGAAAATAGAACCATAAGGGAGATCTGAAGAACCAGGTACAGAAGGGATTATTAAATTACATAAAACAATAAGTTTGACTACAAATGCATCCACTGTTGAGTGTATTTATTCCTGTATTAGGAGTTTTGATAGGAGCCCACACTCTGTCCTTGCAGGATGGTCCTACCTCCTTGCAGGACAGAGAAAGGAATGAGCAAAGGAGCCAGAATCAGATTAATTTGGGGAGGAATCTTCACATGTGACATGAATTGACCAGAAAATGAAAGACACAACTTGGGGGGAACAGTATAAGGGGGCACAGAAGCAGATATACAGCGTTGGGTTTAATTTCTCAGCAAAGAAAATGAGGAGCTATGACAGGTCCAACTGAAGGCTCTAGAACAGTGTGATAAAAATAATAAGACTATTGTGTCAGCAGGCCCAGTAGCAGCATGAATTTATCAGTAAACAAAGACACTGGAGAAAGCATCCCTAGGCAACAGGAGGCCAAACAAATAGAAACAAAATTCAAGCTTTCCAGGGCTGCAGAGGGTAACAGATACATTGTTAGTGAGCAAAAATTGCACAATTGTTAGTAAAGAATGTTAGCATCATTAGCAAAGAAAGGTCATGGAGTTAAGTTAGCGACCTGCTGAGCCACTTGGATCTTCACAAGTCCTCTATGGGACTGGATGAGATCCACCCAAGGGTGATGAGGGAGCTGGTGGAAGAACTCATCAAGCCACTCTCCATCATTTACCAACAGTTCTGGCTCACTGGGGAGGTCCCAGATGACTGGAAGTTGGCAAATGTCACGCCAATCCACAAAAAGGGCTGGAAGGAGGACCCGGGAAACTACAGGCCTGTCAGCCTGACCTCAGTGCCTGGCAAGGTTATGGAGCAGATCATCCTAAGTGCAATCACACAGCACCTACAGGATGGACCAGGGATCAGACCCAGCCAGCATGGGTTTAGGAAGGGCGGGTCCTGTCTGACCAACCTGATCTCCTTCTATGACCAGGTGACCCACCTGGTGGATGAGGGAAATGCTGTGGATGTTGTCTATTTAGACTTCAGCAAAGCCTTTGACACTGTCTCCCACAGCACACTCCTGGAAAAGCTGGCAGCCCATGGCTTGGACAGGGGCCCTCTGTGCTGGGTTAGGAACTGGCTGGAGGGCCGGGCCCAGAGAGTGCTGGTGAACGGGGCTGCATCC
>VYXB01000608.1:47591-61768 GCA_013397135.1 Pachyramphus minor
ACAGAGTGGCTGGAGAGCAGCCAGGCAGAAAGGGGACCTGGGAGTTTGGATTGACAGGAAGCTGAACATGAGCCAGCAGTGTGCCCAGGTGGCCAAGAAGGCCAATGGCATCCTGGCCTGTATCAGGAACAGTGTGGCCAGCAGGAGCAGGGAAGTGATTCTTCCCCTGTACTCAGCACTGGTGAGGCCACACCTGGAGTACTGTGTCCAGTTCTGGCCCCCTCAGTTCAGGAAAGACATTGAGGTGCTGGAGCAGGTCCAGAGAAGGGCAACAAGACTGGTGAAGGGACTTGAACACAAGTCCTACGAGAAGAGGCTGAGGGAGCTGGGATTGTTTAGCCTGGAGAAGAGAAGGCTCAGAGGAGACCTCATCACTCTCTACAACTCCCTGACAGGAGGTTGTAGCCAGGTGGGGGTTGGTCTCTTCTCCCAGGCAACCAGCAGTAAGACAAGAGGGAACAGTCTTAAGCCCTGCCAGGGGAGGTTTAGATTAGAAATTAGGAAGAAATTTTTTACAGAGAGGGTGGTCAGGCACTGGAATGGGCTGCCCAGGGAGGTGGTAGATTCTCTGTCCCTGGAGGTATTCAAGAAGAGACTGGATGTGGCACCCAGTGCCATGGTCTAATAACTGGTGGTAGTGGATCAAGGGTTGGACTTTGTGATCTCAGAGGTCCTTTCCAACCCGTCTGATTCTATGATTCTATGAAGAGCAGAACTGAAAGCAAATGAAGACAGCAAGGGCTGCTGCCCCCCACTGTACAGCTGTACAGCACTTAGTGTGTGCGTGTGTGTGTAAATATATAAATGTATTTTATATATGGTGTATATACATGCATAATGTGTATATATGTGTATTTAATGAGTGTATCTGATTCCCTGAGTGGTTTTTGGCTCATGCTGTTTCTCACAAGGGAAACTGAGAACTGGGTGGTTGTAAGTAAAGGTGGTTTCAAGGTGGTCGACACTCTCTGTGGAACAGTGCAGTGCAGGCTACACAGAATCAGCTTAATGCCAGAAAAAAATATGCTTGAACTAGTGGTGTTGAAATGCTCATGATTATTATTATGATTACCTTTCTTATTAAAACAGGACTGAAGTTTTCCTGATCTATGGTTAAGTGAAATATCAGATTTACATTTCACTGCAGTTCTATCCTCCTTTGAAATTTGATGCCACTGAACAAGCAATAGTAAGGCTGACCATACACAATGTATTGGTGTTTCTCTCATATCCTCGCTTTCAGATGTGATATGAGTATCAGCAGAATCTCTGCTTTCATTTTCATAAATAAGAAAGTTCAATGTTGGGATATGCAGAGGAAAGCCTGATGTAAATTCAAACAGCATGGAAGGGAGCATAAGAGATAACAAACATCTGCCCCTCTAAGTTTTCAAATATTTTTTTCTACCTTATCTCATTATTTTGTAGATCAGTAAAGAATTACTATTTTGAACTGATATTACAGTAAAAGAAAAGGCTTGTAAAGAAAAATGTCAGGGTCTGCTGACTCCTTCTTTCTCCTTTGTTATTTCTCATAATTTGCAGTTCTGCGCAAACTATTTCAGAGCAGTTGTTATTTATGCAGGACAGTCTACTGAAATTTGATGTCTATGTCACTCAGTAAATTGTGAGAGCATTAATCCAGGCCTATATCTATACTTATACCTCTATTACCTTGCCATAAAACAAAACAACAACAAAAGCAAACCAAACAAAAACCATCCCAACAAAACACTAAAGCAGTATAAGCAACATCAATATAAGGATCTTAGTAACACCATGATGTGTTGGAGGTGGTTCAAGGGAATCATAGGAATGGTGGAAGAGAGTCACTGAGGAAAAAGAGGAGGTGGAAGAAGACACAAGCTCTGAACTCCCCTATGTCGACATGCTCAAGTTATAAAACATCCTAAAAGTTTCTAATGTTAGGATCCAGTGGTCTATGTATTAGAGGAAATGTTTCATCATTAAGAAATCACAATGTTGTAAGAGTAATCAGTTTATTGTAGTTATGTATAAATTCCCTTCTTGTACTCAAGTTACAATTCTCTCTCAATCACAGCTTGGCTTCGCGAACGAAGATTTCGAAGGGCTTTATCTGCACTTGCTACAGGCTCGCTGATGGTTGAAAAGGCCAATGCGTGACAGACAAGTCCGGTTGCAAAATTCTCTCTACTGGTTCAATGTAACACCATTTTCTATTGGTCCATGGTTGCGGCATTGCAGTATTTCCATACAAGATATTTCCCCTCACCATATTAGATAAGTTCTTCCCTATTACCCATGTTCGGCACTCCTTTGCATACTCCTCCCTGTCTCCACCCATGTTCCAGTCCCTTCCATGCTCTACCCTATATAAATCGGTGCCCATGTTGAATAAATGGCCATTTTATGTCACACTGTGACTGGCATTGCAGAGTGGTCCTGTCTGGGTCTTGCTCTAAGGGGGGTTACAGCTCTCCCCCCATCAGTCCTATAAGCATTGTATATAAGAGAGTAAAGTGACCATCAAAGCAGAAAACACAAGTGAGTGTTTTTTAAAGGTTTCATTAGTACTTAAGCCAATACTGAGGTGGTATGAAAAAATATGTAAATAGGAACTCAGTCACAGAACCTGTAAGATGAGAACAGAAAACCTGTTGCAAAAGACTGAAAATAGGCAGGACATGCTGCCTAAAATGAAGGATGGTGCCGTACATGCAGGGTAGCTGGTAAACTGATGGCTAGATAGGCGCTATCTGGAGCAGATGATGATCCCCTTTTGGGATGGGACAAGTGGTATCAAGGCTTTATTGTTAAGATCTTGCCAGGGAGCACTCAAGCATGATCATGTCAACCTCATACTCAGCCACAAAGCCTGAATCACAAATAGCGTGGCATCAGTCTCTTGTTATTGCACAATCACAGCTTATTTAGGAGATTACTTAAAAATTAACAATTTGCATAGGTAGTTAAAAGTAGTGGAAACCATTGAACTGTGGACTTTTCAAACATTTCCACAAAGTAAGGTGTTAATGAGACATGAGCCCGGCAACATTTTGTTTTAAAGCTTAAATGTCAGTTTGATTTGTCAGTCTTGTAAATCATTGCAATAATTTCCAATTCCCTTATCAGTTTTCTCAGGGGGTAAAAAAAGAATGAGGGGGAAGGAAAGAAGCAAGGAAGGAAGGAAGGAAGGAAGGAAGGAAGGAAGGAAGGAAGGAAGGAAGGAAGGAAGGAAGGACGGAACCTTTAAATAAAGGCACAGATATAATTTCTCCAGAACTCCTGGTCACTGGTCTCCTAGATCCTGGTCTGCTGGTCACTCCTGGATCATGTTCTCACTGCCAGTAGCTGTGGGTTACTGTTCCACACATACTTTATTCTGCAGAAATTACTGAGGTCAGTTTTCCAGCATAAAAAGTCCTTCAACATCTTCTTGCAAAAAAATATTTTTCATTTTAATCCGGCTGACAGATACAGAAATTAATGTCATCTGTTCTAATGAAAAAACTTACACATGCCATCTTTTATCCCACAACATGAGAGAGTCAGGGATCGGGTGCTCTTCTCTGAAGCACAGTTAAGCCAAATGAAGTTCGTAGGCTGTAACTGCAGTCCTCTTACAAAAGAAATTCAATGTCTTTCTTAAATTAGTATGATTTAAAGCTCTAATCTTTTGCTTTCAAAGCTTGACTGTCAAACCTCCCTTTCCCTAGCAGTGGCTTATTCTGTGCAAATTAAACTGGTTGAGAAAAGAAAAACAAAAAAAGGCAATTATTCAGTTAATGTAAATGAAAATGTTATAAAATTTATTGAATATATTATATGGGAAGTTGACCACACATTTTAGCTAGGAACAACCGAATGTCATTCTTTAGTGTTGAGTGAAGATGCTGTATTAAAAACAGATTTGTCTTAATACTAGCAAAGATCTGTAATTCAGTATTGACAGGGAAACCAGCACATTCAGAGAAGGTTTTCATTAAAAGCTTCACAAATGCCTTTACTATAATTAACATTAACATGCTGTTCCCATTACCAAGTCCAGGGAGTTTGCATAATGTTTTCTACTTGCAAAGGCAGAATGTTAACAATCTGCACAGTGATCTCTGTAATAAGGGATCAGACAGAACAACACCAGGAAGGTTAATGAAATACTGCTGCTGAGGCAGAGCTGCCCAGCAGGTTGTCAGAGCCATTGCACACACAGCTTGTGCAACACCAACACAATATGGTGTCACCACTTCAGAGCATAAACAGCAGAAATCTGCTTTTCCACCAGGATAATATACATAGTGTCTCATTTTCTTTCTGTTTCCCCTGGAAGAGGGATGTCTCACTATTCATGGCTATTTCTGAAGGCCTCCACACCACTGCTATAGCCATGACTATTAATCCCCATGAACTTCACAATAAAGAACTGTTATGTCAGTCAGAGAAAAGAAAGAAAGAAAGATGTCCAATTTCTACACTAGCTGTTTTAAATGTCACAAATCCAAGAAGAAATCTGCTAAAGATGCTTTCTTCCTCAAGTGGGGAAAGCAATGGCAGCAGATGTAGTCTTTGTTATAGGGTCTGCAGGTCAAAGAGAGTTGGTCTCTGCTTCTAAATCCCATTACCACATTCTGCAGGAAACTTATTTCTCTGTGCCTTCAGTAATATGAATAAGCCTTAGCATGAGCCTTAAGAGTGTAAAGGTCTTTATAGATGGTTATAAATGATCTCAGCTAAAAGTACCTCTGCAAATCTCTTAGCAGTTCTGCATTACAGGCATCACTGACAAAAGCAGTGCTCTCCCAAAATCCCTCGGTCCTCTCTCCCGAGTGAACCTTCCTGATTTGCTCTTCTTTGCAGCACAGCTTCTCTGCATCCAAATACCACTTTGCCGAGATAATCAGAGCTCCATGACTGGTCACAGCACTCTCTTATTGCAGATTCACAGAGCCAAAATAAAACAGTGTGCTTGATGTTCCTCGAAGAGGTACATTCACATGGAGACACATGGTTCATTAAAGACATTCCTGAACCGGCCAACCCTGAGACACTGCCCAATGGCCTTTCTGGGAGAACGTTCCCTCATTACAGGAAAAAAAAAAAAAAAAGAAAAACTTTCACAGTGAAAAAGCCATTTTTTCCACAAGATAAACTGCAGCATAAAGGATAAAGTCGTGATCTGGAAGGGTGAAAGATCACTCCAATAGCATATGTAGCTAAGCCAAACATGTCTGCCTCCAAACTTGTAGTTAGTTGTTTAGCTCAGACCTCAGCAACAGCAGGCCACGGATCTTGGATTGAGTGCTGAGCTGCACAGATGCTCTGCTGCTGCTGCAGTACTGCCAAAGCTCAGCCTGGGTGTGATGCAGAGCTCGAACCAACCCCACAGAAGAGAGGCAAAAATGTGTCTGTCCTCTTCCCAACTGGCAAACCAAGAAGTGCAATGTCCACGGAATTCTGGAAAGATGAGGAAAATGTAGTGAAGGAGACAGAAAATGGAGTAAGCAAAGCATATGGTAAGAAGGAATAAGAAAACTTTGTGTCAAAGAGAAAAAATAGGGAGAAAGCAACAAAAGAGACATGTCTTGCATAGGATAGAAAGGTACAGCCAGAAATTAAAGACCTGAGAGCTCGTGAGATTTTTATATTCTGTAATCCAACGCATTTCCATGCTTGTCTGTCATGGTGACTACAGTGCAAAGGGGGTATTTCCTCTGTCCTGCCTAGGAACTGATTGATCCATGTTATGGCACAGAAAGAAATCAATGGGTCTCCACTACTCAGTTGACAAATCTGCTTCTGAAATCTTTCAGTAGGCAACAGCAGCAACAAGAAAGGCAAAATAAATAGAAGTTCCCTTCTCAAGTGAACGTGAGGGTTACATGACACTACCAATTGCAAGAAACCTCTTTGGAGAAGCCATTCTGTTTTCTTCTGTTTTGATCACAAAAGGAAGATAAAGAGAGTCACTAAGAGCTCACCAGCTGGACTCAAATGCTAAAGTTAGGTCAGGCCAAAAGACAAAGACACAGGTATTGACTGTTTGATTCACCTACCATTTATCTGGGGGCTAATATTCTCCCTGATGCAAAGACAAAGTGTTCTCCTTGGAATCTGTAACAGAGTTCAATTTCAACTGGTTTTTTCCTTGATTTATGCAGGAAAAGTCATCTTGCTTAGCATTTTACACACAGCAAAACAAAACACGTGGAGGGAATTCACACCACAATCAGATCTAAGAGGGACTTGTCCAAGTCAAAGAACATGTATGTGATCCATCTCTATTTCACAAAGTGTGAATATGCCTAATTAGAAAGTATCAATTAGCTGCACATTAACATCTAGGCACTACTTATGCCAACTTACATTTTCTCCCTGCTGGCCTTGGTTCAGCTCATTTTCCAAGGACTTCCTTGGAAAGTCTCACTTCCAAAGAAAAGCATTCATTTGACTCCAGTTCCCTCTCTCTTTACCACCAATTTTTCTTTTCTTCTCTTGATTTTTTTCTCTTAGGTGCACCAGTATCACTCTCTGCCTACATTATCTTCCATCAGCAACACGTGTTTGTTGCTGCTGGACTGGCTGTTGTGGATAATCTGCTTTCTGGCACACTCATCCTCATCCAGCACACATCCCTTTGCTGCCTGCTGGCCCCAGTCTGTGTTTGGCTGTCTCAGAGAGATGGCCCCCCAGCGTGTGCTGGTTCACTTACGTGTAATTTACATTCCAGTTATTTGCCAAAGTCCACCACAACCCGTGCACATCATTGCCAGTGTCCTGACAAACTCCTTGTAAGGTGGGTTTGCCTTTTAACTCTGCTTTTCAGCCTTTACTGGTGTGCACACACCCCTTTAACTAACCACATTTATCCCCTACCAATGGTATCTCCATTTTCCCACTCCAGTAGCAGCTTTTCCCTTTCTTTGCTGAATTGATCTTGATGTGAGTTATGTATTTGACTAATTATTTTTTCACTGTCTAAAGGAAAAGTTCTGGTTGCCAAGCAATAGCTGTCTCATTATTAAACACTCAGAACAATTCAGATTTACAATTTTAGTCAGTGGTAGCTTGTAAGCCAAAAGAAAGTGCTTTTAGTTTTGCTAATAAGCAGCAACAAACAGGGAGTGCAGCTTTACTGACATCTTGTTCCTTACAAAATAGAATTTAATCCAGGTGCTGCCTGGTTTAGCACCATTGTAATTGTACAAACTAGAACAAGTTTACCTGACAGAAGAAGTAGGGTGTCACTTGGTGTTGGGCTCTCCAGATTTGTTTTCTCAAGCAGTTCTTCCTGTAATATCTGGAGATATGTGTGAGTGCAATGCTGAGCTCTGCTGGAACCAAGCCTTTCAAACTGATTTTGGTATAAAAATTAAAAACGGCATCACTTGACCTTCCTACTCTGAAATCAGGAGCAAGCATTGTGAGTTTTTCTTCTGAGCTGAGCTTCTCTTTATGCCAGATCAAATAATTGGACCACACTATTACAATTATATGAGACTAGAAAACTCAGGACAGGATCCCTGTTAAAGCACTTCTAAACCTTCCTTCCGCTCAGAAATAACCAAATCCCACCCTATCCTTCCCCCGCACTTGTTTCTCTCACCATTCCAGAGATACTGCTCTAAAGTTTGGAGAAATCTAGTCATGTTTTGACTCTTTTCACGTGAAAACAATCTGGATCAGAAAATGCAAAGTAGAAACTTCTGTCTCTCCACCCAGAGAATGACCCACAGGCAGAGAAAGGGGAAACTCTGAAGGGAGAGTGCCCAGAGTCAGAATTCAGGCTCTGATGCTGTGGCTGAAGGCACTAAGCCTGTAGTACTTTGCTCATCCTGGAAGTTACACAATGGCCTACTCCATCAGAAACCAGATATCACTTTATTCTGTCTTGTGAACACTAAACTCAGCAGGGATTCAGAACAGCTGGGAAAATGGTTGGCAGATCCTGGTTTCTATGAGGAATCCTAACTTAAAAGGCCTTCAATATCAACCTTCAGTGGCTCTGAGGTGTCTCTCTGTATCTCTTTTGCAGCTCAGGAATGCTGTGCTTTTTATCCCATAGCACTTCACGGTGGATCTATTTACCTTATTTTAATTTTAATGCAGGTCATTTTTTCTCATAAGAGCAAATAGTCACTTATTTGTGAGACAGTCCTTCATATCCTTTTACCACTCTTTACCATGTCACTTCATGAAGTCATAGGAATAAACCACATCTGTCTGTCACATCGTTGCTCCAGAAACAATTTTCAGAATGAGCAAAAACCATGATTAGAAGAATGCATTGCTATAGAAAATAAAGAAAATACATTGCAATTTCTTTCATTACACTAACATTATGCCTTCTCTGGGGATAAAGAAACTGCTTTTCAGTCAACCTTCTCTCTACTACTTTCTTCACAGGCCCAACTTTCCTCTCAGCTTCCCCTCCTCCTCCCTCCAAGCAGCACAGGGGGATGGTGAATGGGAGCTATGGTCATTTCATCACTTCCCACATTTCTGTCTCTGCTGTTCCTTCTTGCTCACACTCTTCCCTGCTCCACTGTGGGGTCCCAACCATGCAATACAGTCCTTCAGGAACTGTCCAATGTGGGTCCTTTCCACAGGCTGCTGTTCTCCACCAGTTGCTCCAGTGTTGGTCCTTTCCATGGGGTCACAGGTCCTGCCAGAAAGCCTGCTCCCACTCAGGCTCCTTTCCATGGATCTCAGCTCCTGCCAGGAGCCTGCTAAAGCACAGGCTTCCATGGGCTTCAGATTCCCTAAGGACACTTGCCCCTGTTCTATCACAGACCTCCACAAGCTTCAGAGGACAGCCATAGTCTTCATCACAGGCTGCAGGGGGATCTGCTCCAGCACCTGGAACAGAGACTTTGCTCTTCTTTGACCTTGTTGCTTGTTCCTCTCACATATTCTCACTCCTCTCTCCCAACTTCTGCACAGTGATTTTTATCCTTCCTTAAGTCCATTATCCCAGAGGCATTACCACCATCACTGCTGGGCTTGGCCTTGGCCAGCAGCAGGTCTGTCCTGGAGCTGGTGGCTTTGGCTCTGCCCAAGACGGAGGCAGCTCCTGGTGACTTCTAGTAGAAACCACCCCTGCAACCCCTGCCACCCCAAAACTCTGCCATGTAAACTGAATTCATGATGCTAATAAAAAGCTTTTGAAAGTAGGCTCAGAATAAAACTATAATTTGGTTACAGCATGAGTTCAGATGCCTTATTTTCAGAATCCTCTTACTCGCTGTATTTGTAGAAAACGAAAGAAAAGGAAGCATCCAAGATGAAATGTTTTTTCTGGACTTCTACCACCCCACTGGATGTTGAAGACACTTCTAGCTTCAGAGACTTGTCTAAGAGACTTCAGACTCTGCAGTACAGTCATTAAGACAATAATGAATCATTTCTTCTGAAAGTTATTTTTTTTTAAACTCATATCCATAAGAGTATCTCATTCACTTTCATTTTCTAGTCACTGTCCCTCTTACTGTTCCCAGCCTTTGTCATTCCTCAGGAAGAAGAAAAAGGGTGCAATATGCATCACTTAAAAACTCTCTACAGGACTGCTGCAAGTTTCAGTCATTCCATCAGTCCACGGATAGACCCATCATCTACCAACTTTTGGTTTAGGACTTTTGGTCCTTGTCCTGTCATTACAGGCCCTAGGGAAAGAATTAGCATCTTTATTCTTTTAGGGTTTTTCCCTTTCTTTCTTTCTTTGCCTTCGCTTGAAGGACATTCCAGGTGAGATTTCACACAGTCTTTCTATTGGAATCCCACTGCAGCTTTACACTCATCATGTCAGATGGGTCAATAGCACTGGGTCATATTTTGTCTAGTCCATGAACTTCATAAACAGTGACTTTTTTCATAATTTTTCATGCATTTTATTTTGGTTCCTAAAGACTGTCCTTCCTGTTGTATTTATCTACTCCCCTAACCCAAATCAATCAATACATTAATCAATCACATTTAGTTCATAAAGTGATCAAGTATTTGAAATTTGCATTCACATTCACTACACTGAAGGTCTCCCATTCTTCCTGCTTCTTATTGAGTTGTTAATGTTTTATATTGAATTCAGTGATAGAAAGGCTGCATGGAAAAAGTAAAAAAAAACCCTCTTAGCAGCTGGAGAACATTCTTGTTGTTATTATAGGTATACAGAAATTGAGAGAAAGTACACAAATCTAATTCTCAGTGCAGTATCTATGACCAGCTGCTAACTGTAACCCCTAAGATTCAGTGAAGTGAGCAAATGTGAGCTAAATGTTGATGGACCAGAACATAACTCCATTAACGTAAAATGCTAAAAAGTTGCTGTCACTTCATTAGGGAAAAAAAAAGAAAAAAGCCTTCTTTTCTAAAAAATCTTGCATATGCTAATGCATTTTGAATTTTTTCTCAATGCCTTCTACCCTGCCAGTGTCCACCACATCCCCACTGTGCTACAGTATCTAATTAACTGCAGCAATCAACGATAAAGTGTGGACGAGTTTGTCATAAAGATCAGCTTTCTGAAAGAATGATTTCTGTTAAAGGCCCCATCAGATCTTTCTGACTAAATTTCTTTCCTCCATTAATTCCCAGTCCTCATAAATACTACACAAACTCATCCTTAATGCAGGGCCTTGTGCTGAGTATCAGTTTTTGTTGTTATGAATATGTTATATTACGCTTGATTGTGTTGATTCTGAATTCTGCCTACTCATTTATTCTACTTTTAATTTTCAGATTTCTCAGTCAGAACTACACTGTCACAATACAATGCTTTTGATAACTGACTCCTTTTTACCAAATTCAGATGTCTTGTCCAGGATCAGTTCTTTCCCTTTCACTTCACCTGTACTGCCTCAGGTTCAAATGACAGATGGTCTCTTATCATCTTTGCAAAATTGTAAAATCAGCTCTTCAAGAAGAAATCAATTACAAACCAATCTGTATTTTCCCCCTTATTTTTTGTAGCCCCTCCATCACACAGTCCACACTTCGATGTTAGAGAACAGTCAATATACTTTGATAGTACAGCTTCAAAGCTGGGCTCCTCTCTCTGTTTTAGCCTGTAGCTAATAAACACAGCAATTGCTCCAACTGACTTTCTACTGTGATCTGGAAAAACACAGATGGAAATGGTATTTGAAATTTCTTTCAATGTCCTCTCTGCTTCTGTCAAGTTTCAGCCCAGGCACACTGGTCTCCCTGGTGCTATTTAGTATGTTCAGGGCATCTATACTTTTCTCTTTTACCTTTCTACCATAAAAGGTTCAGGAATCACTATAGGTCATCTGCTGAAGCACATCCATGCTATTTGCCTCTAGCCCAGCTGCCCTTTTTCAGCTCCATTGTGTTCTTTCCTTACTTCCTAAGAGTCCCTTAAAATAAAATCCTCAACAAAATGATTACAGTGGTTTGATCAATCAAAAGCTTAGCAGGTCTTGAGGGCTGAGGACTAAGGCTGAAGAGTCATAAGCCAGAATGAAATGAAATGAGGGGTCAGCTGGATTTCAGAAGAAAATGCCTTTGGCTCCTAAAGCAGCTGCCAAAGGGCTGAGCTTTCACTGAGTTCCTTAGGATCAACCATGGAAAGAATTCAAAAGATTCTTGATCAAATTCAGGATTCCTAGGAAAAGTAGTGAAACAATTTACAACCTGGAAGCAATGGAATCCTTTGGAGAGGGAAGACCAGGGCAAACACCAAGAAAATAATGATCTAGAGGAACAGATGTTCAGCTGGAGTTTAGGCAAGTCACATCCACAGCCTGGCTCCATCCACAAAGGTCTTTGCCAAAACCTTCTACAGTCATATTCACATTAGAAGGATGGGACTGTGGATTTATTCCTTCCACTTCCTTTTCTCCCACTTTCTTTCAAAATAGAGATTAAAAAAAAAATCATCAAATATAAATCTTACCTTTTTTGACAAACCAAACACCACAAGAAAACAAGTCTCTTGCTCTGTTTCAATATTCTCCCTTTTCAGCCTGTAGGAGTTGCTTCAGCTATCAATTCAACTGGACCAGGTGGGCAGTAAAAATTAGTGCCAGACAGGTGTTTTTCAGTAAATGTTTGCTTGGTTTCATATCTGAGGCAGTGCAAAAGAAAAAATTACTGCAAAATCTGTTTTCAAAAACATGGATAGTTGTGTAAATAAATGGACAGACATGGAAACATAAAAGTTGTTCTTTCTTATTTTTAAAAAAATGTTACACACAAATTTAAGACAACTTTATATTAGCTCTTGTCCAGTAGAAAATTAAATAAAAGAAATACATATGGTAGTTGTATATATAATCAAGACAGAGATCCAATGCCTAGATCTAGAAGAACTAAGGCATACAAATTGTACAGTAACATCTCAGTTGCACATTATCAGGAAACAAAAGTATTTCAGGAAGTAAGAATTATTCCAGAAAAGTAATAAAGCAGGCATTAGACTTGGCAAACAAGCATTTGTGTTAATATGTAGATGCATTCCAGGAAAATTTTACAGATGGTATAGGTCCACAGTATTTAGATATTTTATCCACTTTGTTTTCCCAGCTTATATATTCTTATCCATACCCTCCCCAAAATTCATCATCCTGAAATCACTGAAGCAATGGAGTTAACTGAATTCTGTGTGAAGTTCAACTGCTCTCTGAACCTGTCACTTACAACCAACTCAAGACACAACTCAAAATCATTTCTCATTTAATTTTATTGAGTCAGCTACTTTTCTAATATGTTTTCTTTAACTGATCTCAGAGTCTTTTGCAAATCTTTTTTGTGCTCCTCAAACTGTAATGGTTAATCAGTAATATTTTAATTCTACTGAAAAGGTAAATTAAAAAAAAGAAAGTAAAATACTTCAAGTTGGCATTTAAATTAAGACATGACTTTATGTTTGCAAGTTTCAAATCTGACAGGCCAAAATGAGCAGATAGTTGAAAGCAGAACCAGCATGTCCACACACAAGAACAAATTCCCAAAGATTTGTTTTGCCAGCATTGCCGATGAATACAAGCAAACATAAATACATAAAGATACAGCTGCAGTGTATCACAAAGGAAATATTCCTTGTGACTTCTCCTTTGTCCTTCCTAAGAGCATCCTAAAGCACCACTGCTTTGATCTGGTGAAGAGAGCTAATGCCATATACAACTAAAAGTGTTTATGGAAGTCATGACAAATTAATTCCTTGTTTGGGGCTCTGGAACTGATTTTTGACTTCCTGGCCTGTGAAAAAAGATTTGTCACTTGAGACAGCAGCACTGGAAGCAGTAAAGCCAATAGCATATGACAGAGAAGGTGTACTGTAGCAATGATTTAGCAAGTTCAGAGTATAAAATGGATTGTTGTAATCAAAAAGGGCTCAAACACAGTTTGGATTTCATGGGTCTGTGGGAACATAAAAGGAATGGAAACAAATATCTTGCTTAAAGCAAGTGAGAGGGGAATGTTTTCTTGGAGTTTTTGTGCATGTACCTCCTCCCAAGCACAGGGAACTTGTCCAAGCAAGTGATAATGATGTAACTGCAAATCATTCTGTGAATGAGATGCTTCCTATACAAACACAGGCAGACCTTTTTTAATGATCGTGTAACAGAATCGGAGCATCATTAAGGGTCATCAAGATCACTGAGTCCAACCTTTGACCAAACACCATCTTGTGAACTAAACTGTATTAGTACAAAGTGCCACATCCAGTTGTTTCTTGAACACTTCCAGAGATGGTGACTCCACCACCTCCCTGAACAGCCCCTTCCAATGCCTGACCACCCTTTTAGTGAAGAAATTCTTCCTGATGTTCAGCCTGAACCTCCCCTGGTGCAGCTTGAGACCATTTCCTCTTCTCCTGTCACTAACTGCCTGAGAGAAAAGCCCAATCTTCAGTGATTTTAAAGGATGGCAGAATCTCTGGCCATGGTAACAAAATACTGACATTTCCTCTTTGAGCCTTTTAGTATCTGTTCCTTAACACAAATGGACTTGCCGCTGTTGGCAATCAACATGTTGGAAGCGGTTGACACAAACAGACTAAGATACCAGAAGGCTCTCGCCCCACCAAACTAGCAGGATACATGTAATCTGTCCCCTGGGCTTTCATATCCTCAGTATACATGTATTTTGTCAGAATTACTAGAAGACCTAACTTAAAAGATCTCTTGTTATTTGTTTAGCAATATAAGGAAGGGAAAGCATATCAGATTTTTTTTTTTTTT
>VYXB01000609.1:0-27674 GCA_013397135.1 Pachyramphus minor
CCTTCCTAGCTTATATTAATCTTTCAGGTGTAATACATAATTTCCAGTAGTATGGATCAACTGCACTTTATTGCTAGGTGCCCTGCTTAGTTATCTTCTTTTCTGATCTCTCACATAGCTGTACTCCTCATTTTTCCTCCTTTATCTTATATTATTTTGTCCTTTTGGATAATCATCTCTTCCGGGACTCCATTTAGGAATCTATTTCTGACTACTTGAAACTGGTGTTCTGGGTGGTCAGGCAGTGTGGATACTTTACAATTAACTTTCCTGGTTATCAGTGGAACTGTTTTGGACTTCTGAATGGAAGGGCTGTTTCCACTGTGCCTGTTTGCCCCGAGTGTATGGAAACCTGTAGTTTCTTTAGGATAGCTTCATAATATTCTTTCTTTCTTCTTTGGATTTGATGGCCTTAGTATAAAAGGCAGTTCTTCTGGGTGTAGTGCCTCAGAAGTACCCAAATCATTACAGATCCAATAGTTTTCCAGAGAAAACTTCTTGTGATACAAATTCTTTTCTCAGTGTTATTTTTGAAATCATGACTTTGTCTGCAGGACTAGCACAGCTGAAGGCTTTTGAGCAAGGCCATTTCTTGCCATTACAGGCATGACAAACAGATGGCGTGTATTTTTAGAAAGCATTATGTTTTAGAACCTGTACTCCGAAGGAATAGTTTTGCTTTATAAAAATTATAAACATTTAATGCATTGGTTTTACATATCCTATTAAGGTTTTGCATTATACCCTGAATAGAATAGATTTCATATTATTAGGAATTCATAATCATTAGAGTAAATGTAGCACATACAATTACTTGCCCCCAACTGAAGTGGGTGGCAGACACTGAGGAATGAGGCTTGTTACCTCGAAACTTGAAATACCCTTCAGGGATCTAGGAGGAGAGTAAGAGAACAACATCAAGCAGAACAATAACAAAGTATTGTGCATTTTCCACATAAAGACACTTAGAGAAGTAGTAATTGAAATGTGAAGTTTTTGTAGCAAGTTTCAAACATTTTCTATTTTATTTTTTTTTATTAATCAACATAACTTTAATGATTGGAACATAAAGCAGAATTCATTGCCTATAGATTTCAGTGGCAGTTTTACCCAGGGTATAATTAGAAGTGTTGTGAGATATTTTTTCTTCATTTCAAATATGCAAAGTCTGCTTCTACTTCTGCCTAAGTCAATGGCATGATTTTCATTAACTCTCTCCTGTGATAGCCTAGTCAAGTTCAGAATGAAGGAAATGCATACCAGGGTGCCTTATTTAAAGCAATGGTTTAACTGAGATAAAACCCCCTGAGATTCGCTATAAAACAATTTAAGATTAATACGCATAAACTAATTTTTCTCCCTCCATATGCCAGATGCTCCACAACATTAGTATGTGGAACATGGAATGATCAGTGTAAAAACTGAAAAATCAGTACTGTTAGTAAAGAGCTTTATGATGAGAACTGAAAGAAAATGATGAAACACATTAAAAAAAAATCCTATAAACAAACAAACAAACAAAAGACTGAAAATGTGTGTGTAAGTACTAATGTATATATAAAAAAGATGTATTTGAAAATGGAAATTTCCTGTTAGAATAACTGGAATATCTTTTGAGTAACACAGAAGCATGCGGAATATACCGCACACCGGAAGACAAATGCCAGAAGAAAATTTATTGCCAACAGGAATTACTTAGAAGAAAATCCTGTTATTGTGATTGACCAACACAGTACAACACTTAAAGATAATTTTTGTGTAAATATAGTTATTGGATCAAAAGAAGCATTTAATTTATTAGTAACCCTTGTCAACAGAACTCTAGATGTCAGGCAAATTTATCTGTAACTTACTCAGATCTGGGCTAGAATTTTACACTGTTTCTAGAGAGAACTGGTAGTCTTTCTACTAGCATTAAGGATTCATTCAAAGTTTTTCTTCTATCATAAAGAATCTAATCACTATTTACTACACTTCATTCAACACTGCTAATCTAGTCTTTTAAAATTATATTCCTTCTTTAGCTCCTGTTTTGAAGTAGTCATAAATATTCTTGTTCTGACCACTCAGTTTTGGTTATATGTTAAAAAATACCCAACTTTCATCAGAAACTTTAATGTCAAGGGACCTGAGTACAGTAAATTCTGAAGTATCCTGTAGAAATAGTAATTGTTCTGAAGTATCCTGTAAAATAGTAACTGTTTCAAGGTATTTATAAAGCCAGATAAAGCAGCACTGGACTATCACAATGACACAAACAATGAGAAATCGTCAGAAATACAAACCATGTGAAGGCTGACAAACTATTTCCAGAAGTGACTGTAGTGTATTCTTAGCTTACTATAAAGTCAAACAGCTCAAAACATACCAGAACATTAGCAGGCATTTAAAAAGTAAAGCCAACAAAAAGACATTCAAAACTAAAACCAAAACTCAATATAAATATTCTATCTCTTTGCAAATTCAGTCCATTGAAGCTTGTTATTTGCTTGCAATAGTCACATGAATTTAACATGTTTGAAAGTAACGTGGAGGTGACTGTATGTATTGTACTTGTGAGAGTATATTATTTTAGAGTTAATTGTCTGACTACATACCACATTAAAAAAATAAAAGTTGCAGGATTTAGTTTAGAAATGTTTGGAAGCAAATATTTAATGCTTGTCTATAAATAGCAAGTTTAAAGAACTAATTAAGAGCAACTCATAGAATCCTAGATCATAGAATTGTTTAGGCTGGAAAAGATTTTTAAGGCCATTGATTGCAGCCACTAGAGTAGGACTGCCAGGTCCACCACTAAACTAGATATGGTGACTCAACCACTTCCAAGAGAATGCAACAGGGTCAAAGGCTTTACTGAAGCTTAGGTAGACAACATCCACAGCCTTTCCTTCATCCACTAAGTGGGTCACCACATCACAGAAGGAGATCAGGAGGTCTAGCCAGACCTGCCTTTTATAAACCCTTGCTGTCTGGTCCTGATCCCCTGGTTGTCCTGCATGAGTTGTGTAATAGCATCAAGATGATCTGCTCCATGATCTTCTCCAGCATTGAGGTCAGGTTGACAGGACTGTAGTTTCCCAGATCCTTCTTCTAACTCTTTTTGTGGATGGGCATCACATTTGCTAACTTTCAGTTGATTGGGACTTCCCTGGTTAACCAGGACTGCTGTTCAATGATGAAAAGTGGCTTGGTGAGCCTTTTTGCCAGGTCCCTCAGTACCCTTGGTTAGATCCCATCTGGCCCCATAGATTTGTGTGTCTAAGTGGTGTAGCAGTTCACTGATCATTTCCCCTTGGATTATAAGGGCTGCATTTTGCTCCCCAGCCCTTTTTTTTCCCAGCTCAAGTGGCTGTGTATCCTGAGAACAACTGGTCTTGCTATTAAAGACTGAGGCAAAGAGGGCATTAAGTACTTCAGCCTTTTCTGCATGTCTTGTCACTACGTTTTCCCCTGCATCCAACAAAGGATGGACATTCTCCTTAGGCCTCTTTTTGTAGCTGATGTATCTATAGAAACATTTTTTTATTGCTTTTTACTGCAGTAGCCAGTTTAAGTTCCGTTTGGGCTTTGACCATCCTAATTTTCTCTATATACTACCTCACAGCATCCTTGTAGTCCTGAGTGTTCCGTCTTTTATTCCAAAGTTTGTAAGCTCTACTTTCCCCCCCGAGTTTTAGCCAAAGCTCTCTGTTCAGCCAGGTTGATCTTCTTCCCTGACAACTGGTCTTTTAGCTCGTGGGGACAGCTCCTCTTGGGCCTTTAAGATGTATATATTCATTCAAACTCATTTTCTTTACCATGACTCATATAATGCACTATTAACTGTTTAAATCAGAGTGGCCAGATGTCCAAAACTGTTGATTTCTCATTGTTACTTTTGATGGGTGAGCAATAGCTTTATTACAATCTACCTGTAGGCATACTCTTGTGTGAAAAGGTTGGCCACAGCGTAAAGTGTGTTTCTTTCCATGTGTATAGCATCAGATCCTCAAGAGCAGTAACATTTCTCTTTAAAGTTCACTATGCTGAGTTACTTACACTGCAAATCTGGTCTTTAAAAGAGTATTTTATTTTTTTTTATTTTTTCCTGACCGGAAAATTATCATTGTAACTGGGATTGCACATTCCTTTATGGGCTTCACTAGATATGGAAAGATTTTAATTTACTATTGTTATGGTATCACTACGTGATCATTCACTGAAGCTGCTTTTGTCAAAATAATTGAAGGTTTGGGGGTTTTTGTGTGCAAAGTAGTAAGATTTAGTGTAATTTTGCTATCAGGAGTTTAAATAGTACATTTTTTTAATTAACAGTAATGGGTATGTTATAATGAATAGGTGACATATTTTGTGAAGCTGCCGCTTAGATGGCTTCATCTTTGTTGTAGCTGACCCACATAAGAGTCCTCTTCCTGAGTACACTAGATTAGGAGAGAAGGGGGAGGAATTATTTGTGAAACAGGATTTGCTGTTCCCTGCTAAAGGAAAGTGCCCTACATCTGTCTCTGCCAGCAAAATTCAGGCTCAGCAGTTTGATATGACACTAATTTACTTGCAGAGAGATTTATAAAACTTCATAAATAGCAGAACAATATGATTAGATAGTACTTCTGTTGATTCAATTGCAACGGAGGTTTAAAGATACTAAGAAAAAATTTAAATGGCTCAAGCTGGAATTAAGGTTTCTTAATGGAATGGGGGAAAAAAAACAATGGCAGTAATGAGAGAGAAATAAAGAATTTCTGCTGTGATCAAGCAGGCAAAACATTTCTTAAGCTGTGATGGATGTTTTGCATTAAAAGGCGAAAATCTTGACCACACATCATTCTTGTTCAATATGTAGATTTCTTTTTTAACTTTAGTGAAATTTAAAAATTATTTAATTCAGTTTCCACAGGCCATTTGCATAGTTTCCTACAGAATGGGCTATGTACTTGATCACAGCCTCAGAAATGTACCCGGAATACTGTGAGGGCTTTTTTGGTATTTTTATTCCCTTTAATGTGCAGTATCAGCAGTTCTCTGATCATGCCTGTTTTTAAGCTGAGCAAGGCAGGAGTTACAAACTAACAGCCAGCTCGCAAATCTGTTTGTAAGGTCAGCCATATGGTACAAATATGATGTGCCTCTTAGTATTTGTCTGCAGTAGACTGTTTCCTGGGAGAGGCAAGGTTACTCTATTGAAACCAGTGGGGCAGATGGTTGTAAACTTCATCACGTGGCTTAACATCAGTAAACCTTCTGTCAAAAATTTCCAGCAAAGAATTTATAGCATGAGTTTCAACTCATGTTATATAAAGCTTAGCTCAGCTTTTTTGCTGATACTTGTTTGAAAAATGTGCACCTGGAAAATTTTCATCCATATTTTTGTGGCAAAACCATTTTTTTATGTCCTCTCAGGTTTCTTTTCTCAAGAAAATTAGTTTTGTGTGCCTATCAGTGGGTAGGGACATTATTTAGAAAGTTGAATATGTGTCTTTCAGCCTAGCAGTAACAAATATTCAAATACTACATAATATTTGGCCCTGTCATTCCAAGAAGTATAAAGTTTTTGCTTACCCACTGTCAGATTGCATTTTCTCATTCCTATCCAAAAATATTAACTGTTTGACCAGTGATGCTGGAATACAATACAAACCTAAGCATAATGTACTCCTGCCCTATACTTTGGAGAATAAAGTAAAGATAAAGAGATTTAGATGTCTGGTGCTTTGAAAAGATTCATGTTCAATCCTCAACTTTAAGCTTGTAGCTTCCCAGCGAATATGAAACTAAATGCCTGAATGAAGAATGGTCTAGTGAGCCACTAACACTTAAGTACTTTTAAGATTGCTTTCTAGGTGTTTGTTCTTTTGTTTGGTGTTTGCTCTGTGGTTTATTTGGTGAGGGGGATTTGTTTATTTTGGGGGGTTTTTTTGGGGGTGTTGGTGGTGGGTTTGGTATTGTTTGGGGATTTTTTTTGGTGTTTTTTTTGTGTTTTGTTTTTTTTTGCATTTCGTTCTTTTTCTGGAGAGGGAGAACTGAAAGGAAGGAAGGACAAGCTGCTCACCTGTTTTTTTCGTTTCATTTGTGTACTTTTTATAATTTGAGTCATTGATAGAAAGGAAAAAGAAAGGTTTAAAATTAAAATTATTTGACAGTGTGTTTAATAGTAGGACTTCAGGACAAAGAAAACTTTTTTGCTCTCTGAGGTTATGTCATGCTCAGCAAAGTTTATTTTGTTAGTTTATTGAGACTCATGCATAACTGTATCTCTATGGTGCAATAATAAATTAATAAAATCAGTATATTTACAAAGATGTAAGAAGCTCTTTGTGCTATATTCTTGATGGCATCTCTAGTCAAGCACAGAGACGCAACTGGGCCTGAAGGCCTTGTTTGCAAAAATGTTCTTACAAGGTTTGAAATAGTTTGAAGTTGAGTCAAATATACTATTGCTGGACATTTTGTTTCTAGAGACCATTGTCTACCTGTCCTATTAAGGATTATTCTTAGCAGTGTAAGGATTGCTCTTAACAGTGCATTCCTGTACTGTAACAGTGTCAAAGACCCTCGGACTGAGATGGTGGAGGGGCAGAAACTCCTCTTTTAGTTGCAGATTTGGAATCTTGTGCATAACTGTTTCCACTGAGGGCTTACTGCAAGTGGTAAGCAGTCAAATCATGATGGAGCAGCATTGGCCACTTTTCTGAGGCCATTAAAGCTATAGGAGGTATTGCTTGCTGGCAGGGGATTACATCGATAGCAACAGACCTGTGCTCATTTGTGCTGGGAAAGCTCACCAGAAACCTCCAACACCTGGAGACCTTCAACCTTGCACAATGAACTATGTATAACCGCTATTAGAAAGTAGTATCTGATTACTCTGACAGCTACTCAAAGTGGTAGGAAAATGACCAGAGTATTTTCATTAGGGGTGTACCCTGAGAAACTATTCACTGCTGATTTCAGAAGTTGCTGTTTTATTTTCCTTTACTTTTTCTTTCTGAAATACAGTGATTATTTAAACATGACCTGACTCAGCATTTGGAAATACGGAGGCATTTCTCATGAGGGGGAATTTAGCTGATGTGATTTATTTCTCCAATTTTCTGACTGCATCCTTAAAGGGATCGTAATATCGCTGGTTAGGAACATCTAAGCATTGAACCTCTATCTGGGCTCTGGAGAAAATCAGTGCACCTGGAGTTGAATATAGGAAAAAAGGGTTGATTTGGAGAGGGTAGGTAGGCTGGAGACCCTTCATCCTGGTTGAGTCCCTACTCTAAGCCTGCATGTTTTTACATCAGTGAAGTTTTTTAATAACAGTTAACTGTTGACTGCTGCTGTGTCATCAGACTCAGCAATGGAAGATATTCTCAGAGCTGAGCAAAACACCAGCATGAAGTTAGAAATGGTCCTATCAGGAAATGAATTAATGGGGTCTGAATTTTCCTTAAAAGCCTATGGAGATACCACCAATCTTCACTCTCCACGGGTAGAAACTGTTACGTTGCACTAGGGTCATAGAAACCATTGAATGAAGACTCAGTAGAACCAAGTGCTGTTCCTTAATAAGAAATAGAAACCTTGGTCTTTCATCATAGTTGGTCTTATACAAAACATTTCAATTACTTGCAGAGGAAATTCTGTTTGGCTGATCTAGTTGTCTGAAGGAAACATATTTACACACAACTTGTAATTAAGGTTATTGCTTTGTAGAACAACTGTGTTTGGTAAAGCTCTTTGCATTACAGTATTTGGCTCCATCTGCTTATTACTTTTTTTCCTCTTGAAAAGGCCATGCATTTTCTATGAAAAATATGTCCACAATATGTCTGGGAATATACACCCAAAATGTTCTCATGCTCTCTGTAGTCAGAAGGCTTACGGTCACTTGTTTTCAAATTAAAAAATGAAAATACAGACATTTAACTCAGAAATATGAAGAGATTTTTTTAGATGAAATCTATCCTTTGAAGGAAAAGAAGGAAAAAGAATTGAGTGTCTGGTGGGACTTATCAGTAAGTTTGTCTTATTCTGTGTTGTAACTCCAATGGCTTGCAAATAAAGTATACGGATAGGTAACAACATCCAGAGGGGATAATACTGAAGCAATGATTATGAATTTCCAGAGAAAGATTTCTGCTTCCAGTAAGATCAGTGTCTTATTAGGTGATAAAAATATGCATAATTAGAATTTTATCTGTAACAACGTAGAAGATAAAACCTCAGAAAAACCCCATCCACTTTCCAGTTACATCTTTCATGCAAATATTAGAGTGTAGAGGGGTGGCCAACAAAATATAAAAAATTTAATTCAAAAGAATTATTCAACTAGTCCCAACATTTTCAAGGCAGGCACCAGAGACAAACTTTACAGTTTTACTCTATTCATGTCCTTTAATATTTAACAGAAAAACATAAACAAATAATTATTCACTCAGTCATGGATATATCTTCAAACTGATCTTTTGCAGAAAGTTACTGAATTAAATGTTGCTTGTTTCAATGCACTTTTGCCTGTCACAAAACAGGTTAGGAAAGGAATTCCTGAAAAGTCAAAATCTCTCTATGCAAGACAAATCAAGAACTCCAGCTTATCTTTCAGTAATTATAAACACATAAAAGATTCAGAAAAAGTTTGTTTTAAGTAAGTCAGTTCTCCACAAAACTTCCTTTGAGCCTTCAGGTCTCAAACATTTAACTCTATGTCAGAAAACTTGTGTAACAGGGACTAATCCCACGTCTTTCCTCTTCCCTTTGATATGATATCATCCAGTAGACTTTCTATTAAAAAAAAAATCTTAGTTTTCTTTGATATGCTGGATCTTTTGTCAGAAAGCTGTGACACTGGGCTCCAGGACTGCTATTTTTAGTCTTTCAGTATGTTTGGAAAAGGCAAATCATCATCTTGAAATTATCTGTAGGGTTCGAGCTAAGGAAAGATTCAACAAAAAGCATCCCTTTACATTTGCGAGCATGGACAACATAGATACAAACATCTGTAAAAACACCACTGAGGAAGGAAAAGAAACCAAGTTTAAATTAGTTATTAAAGATGAAATTATAGTATTTTCTCTCATCAGTGGAGGACCCTGGCCTGATTTCCTTACACATTCCTGCCTACATGTGTCATATCTTGTATCTCAGGTTGTCCTCAGAGACAGTGCCTAAGGCAAAGAATAGGCTAGCTTTCCTGTCCGACCCACTTGGATCCTTCTTGTTTGTCCCTGCTCCTCTTATCACAGAATATCACCTGATATTCTCAGTTGAAAGGGACCCACAAGGATCATTGAATCCAGTTCATAGGTGAATGACCCATATAGGGATCAAACTCATGATCTTGGTGTTATTAAACGCCATGCTCTAACCAACTGAGCTAATCTTAGGGTTATCTTCAGCCCATTTCTTTTTTCTCTATTTCATTCAGGCAAAAAAGCAGTATAAAAACTGAGTAAATCCAGGTTGCATTCATATTTTATTTTTTTTAATAAGTAGATATTCTGCTGTCAGATGGATCTCCTCGGCTTATTGATGATTTTCCGGTTTAGTAAGGGTAACCCCTCAGAACTCCGCCATCAAAATTATGAAGTGCTCCATTCCACAACTTTTTTACGTGAGCTTGCTTGCTGAAAAGTACTATTGCTAAAAACACTGCAAATTGAATTTAGGGGGTTGGGAACTATTATTAATACTTGCCCTGAAATGTGATCTGTTTGTAGTTAATCTCTATAGAATGCTAATAAGTTTTAGACTGACATTCAAAGCACCATTTTGACAAATACCATAATAGCAGTAAACATGTATTAGCAAACAGTATTGAAGTGTTTGAAGCTTACCTGTATAGAAGCAGCATTACTACATATCTGGGTACATCTGAAAATTTTCATACAATATAGTTGGGAAACTAATTGCTTAGCTTTCACTATTAGTATTTTTGCAGTGAATCTCATGGAAAATTTATGCCTAGATTTTTTTGTCTTTATTTACAAATTGTGGAATTTAGCTAACTAATTAAACTAAATGTGTATGCTAAGTGACTTGCCTCTAGTTTACTGAAAAATTTGCAATGCATTTATTGGGTTCCAGGGCATTTCAATTGCAGCATATTAGTTTAGCAAGAGCACCTCTGAGTTTCTGTGCAGATTCTGAAAGCCATGCTGTAAATGATGTGTTATTGTCCCTTTGTTGCACACCTGCATGCGTTTCATTTATCTGTCGCTTTTCTGTTTACTTTTGCATTTCAAACAAGCTACAGCTGCACAGATCATATGCTGGTGTTATAAAGAGATAATTAATAAATATTTATGAAACCACAAGGTGATTAAATATTTTAATACAGGCATCTCAATGTATCTAAAATCTTTAGTACATATGGCTGTATAGTAAGATGCTAGCACAGTTTCTATGGAATTAGTCCAGTTTTCGTATTACCTTTGACAGAAGAGGAATACATAAGATTCACTAAGCTGGAAATCAGTGTAAGACACCAAATGCCTTACAGCACATCACAGAAGGTGCAGTTCACATGAGTCTTAAGGAACTACCACCAAAAATTCTTTTCCTATTCACATTCTATTACAGAAGAGATTTTTTCATTGGTGTTGTTGGACTTCAAAAGCCTTTTAAATTTCTCTCTGGAGAGAACTCTGTAATTATTTTTCCTGCATTTCTACGTGCCATACTACAACTCGCACTCATGATTTGGTGTTTTTGTAGTTTTATTATTTGAGCATTTGAATGGAAAAAGTTTCCTGGGCTAGACTGCAGAAAAGATTACGGATATCAAAATTGATATTTGAAAGGTACTTAAACAGTTAAATCCAAAATGGTGTTCCTGGAAACCCTGTTGAACTATTGCCTTACCCTAAAGGGTTCCAAACTGTGCATTATACCCTAATTTCAACTTCAAGGAAAATCTCCTTGCATATTGGAAGTGATATCTTCCCGTCCAACTCATGTTTAGCTGCTCTTAAGAGAACTTTCTTTACTAAAGTCTCCTGATGACTCAGGAAAAACATCTCGGACCTATGCAGAGCTGAGTTTCACGTAAAATGCAGTAATGGTCAACACTCAGTTTTGAACTCTTTTCTGCTTTCCCTTAGCTGTTACAAAATTCACCCAAAAAAAGCAGACTCTTCTGTTTCACGATATCTAACAATCTGTCTGTTTTTAAAAGACAGAGTTGGTGTTTAGAAAAGGGACAAAAATTGATGTTTCATTGTCAGTGTTTTCTTTGCTTATTTATTAATTAACTTCATGGATGCATCTATTCAATGCAAGAAAGAAAAGTCAACAGTGCTGTGAATTTTTGTTTTGTACTGTAATCTCTCCTAATAGTTGTAGTTTAGTTTGGTGTTATCTTAAGCTTTCCAAAACCTTCAGAGTGTGTAGGAAGAATAAAAATTATCAAAGCAAGGTACCCCAAAACTAACACGTCATACTTACTTCACTGTATTGAGTGCAACATACATTTTATAGTTATTTATATCATCACTCTCATCACTCTTTTTTTTCTTCCCAAATCTTTGCATTTTTACTAAGGATATCAGTTGAACAGGACTCTTTAAATGAAAAAAGGGAATGGCAGTCTCTGTTGTAGTTTGCTTTCATCCTGAAATGTGTGATTTGAAGTTTGGACTCATAAATCTTCTGTAACTTGCTCAAAATACAGAATATTAATTTCCTCATAAACTTTTGTGGTTTCTCAGCAGTTTGGTTTGAAGTGTGCAGATCTGATGAATTTATATTGCTAAAGTCCTGAGTGAGTTATGTGATTTACACTGTGCATAGGGAGAACAACACTATAGCCTCCACTCTTTCTAGCTGCAACTATGAATTGTCTGTGTTTTAACAGCTCAGATCTTTGGATTTCAAGCAAGTGTTCCTCAAAACCGGAACACATAAATTCTGTCTGCCTGTCAAGGGCATGCTTTGAAACTATTGCATTGCCAGAGAGAAGTAGACAGGTTTTTCAGCACTAAGTCCAATTGTCCTCACATTTAAAAGGGGATACCAAGCCTTAGTTATTCCCTTTATTGTTGTAGGGTTGTTACAGGCAAATATCTCCTTGATCCAAAGATCTCCTTGGAGACCTTAGAGATCATTCATCATATGCTGATATACTGTGTTATTCTCATGGAGTAGAATGGGATGATGCAGTTAATGCTTATGCACAGCTGATATACTGTGTTAAGGTACAAAGATAACTATGAATATTTCTCAACTGTTAAACTCACAACCTTGACAGTCGGGTCTTGCTGCCACCTGCATATTATTTCCTAATCCCTTTGTGATTTTCAGCTTTTTTTTCCTTTGAAAATACTTATTTCTAATTATTCCATTTGAAATATTTCTATTACATCACCTTTTTTTCCAATGCTAGCACAATTTTTTTAATCAAGTAATTTATCTACTAAAAGTAGACACAGTTCAGGACTGAAAAGTTTCCATAGAACTGGGTTGAATTTAGAATATATTTTTGTCCCATAAATATAAAAGAAAATATTTTGGAATATTTTTATTGTTTTTTTCTTTTTTTCCTTTTTTTCTTTCTGTAAAATGAAACTGATTAAGTTTGTTTTTGTGGTTCTTTGTTTGTTTGGTTGGTTTTGTTTTACTTTTAATATAAAAATATAAAAATAATATAAAAATAAATATAACATAAATATAAATATAATATAAAAAAGTAATTTCCCCAGTTATTTCTTCCACTTTTTTTTTCTTTTTTTTCCTCCCCCCCCCTCCAAGCTGTCCTCCTTTACTTGATTCTACACTGGCTTGTCCCAGTCTCATGATCTGCTCTTGTCTTTCCTTCTTCATGCTCTAACTCCTGTTTCTGGCTTTTCTCTCTAGGCATGTTACCATTACGGATAGTCATCAAGTTATCTTCTAGCAGCCAGAGTCCAGAAGTGATTTGGAGGATCTAGAGGAGAAAAAGCATTTTCCTTCCCTTAAGAGAACCCACTGTTTAACTTTCTCCGGGAGTGCAGTGAATACAGCAAATTGTTATGCAATGGTTTTGCATGTCCTGCACAGTATGGGAATACAGTCAGGGAAGGCAAATCTTTGCAGAATTAACTGCTAAATTCTGACTCATGTTACTTCAACACTTCATTTTTATAACTGTATAACGTAGGAAGATCTTTAGGAAAAGCCAGATTCTTGTCTCTAGTCAGTCCAATTTTCAAGCTTCAGGTTCTGCTGCAGGCTTTAGGACCTCTGTGGGAAGTGGCTCTAAGAGTTTGCTAGATCATAAAAGTGTATTTCTTTTTGGGTTTGGTTTTAGAAATGATTTTTTGCCTGAGAGTTGTCTAAAAGGTTTACTCTGAGATGTATGGCTTGCAAAATTTTGATGCTATTGGTTTATTTTCAAAATTAGTTGTAGCTAAATGAAAAATAAAAAATTAGAATGACAATTATAAACTTAGGGGTAGAAATACTGGACAGAGAAATTCTTTCCTGATTATTTCAAATGCCAGGCATACTTTCACCCAACACAATAACAGGCCCATTCAAGTACTTACTCTCGGAGAAAAGTCCTATAGTAGTTTACCTCTTGAGATGAAGAAGAAACTGTATATAGAATTCAGTTACAGAAGGACTTTTTTTCCTGGACTAGTCTCTTGTTTCAGTTGTCTTGCAGTCTTGCTGCAGGTATACTAATGGTGTAAGCTACATTTCCGTGCTTCATGTGGCAGTTTTGCCTGGATAGGTGTGGAATATATTGTTTTCTAAGCAGCTGATGAATTCAAGAAGCCCCCTGTATTCACAGAAGTAGATGAGATTTCACTAGTGTGGCTGTAAGCAGAATTTGACCGATAAAATGGTCTCTTTCTTCTCTGCAATATTGCTTGTTTCTACTGGTGACAGGGTTGCTTGTTTTATCTCAATGCTTTTATCTGTTCTACTCTCCAGTAAGATCCTTCTTCCAAATGGTTCCATGCTTCCAGGCATATTTTAATAATTCATCACAAAAAGCTAGAGTAAGCAAGATAAATAACACAGCATGATCTATGGCTGCACCTCAAAGGCAGGAAGCACAAATCGTGTTTAACCACATAAACATCAAGCTCTCATCTCATTTTACAGACAGGGAGAGTACTACACTTGCTAAAAAAATACCTAATTTATAAACACCTGACTTAATATAAAAAAGAGAAGAAATGGGTAGGAAAGTTCATAAAATAGATGGTAATTATTCAAAGGGAGCATTATTCAAACATATAAAGGTGCATTCATGTGCATAACAGTTTTTTTTTAAAAAATATTCATATGACCCCAGATAAATATGTCAGTGGTAAATGTCAGCTCTATTTCTCTTACATTGTATTTTTTTGCTTTCTCTGAAGAAAAACGTCAATTGTTGTTTAAGGTCTTTATTCATACTGAGGCCTTTGCATGTTATTCAGGATTATTTGGACTATTTTTGTAGAACTAGCTTGTAAAAATATACTTGACTCTGCAACTACTTGACAGTTCAGTTCTCTTTCTTCGTCCTCCCTTCCTCTGTACTTGCTTCAAAGACCCCATTCTTTCATCTTCCCAACTTCTTAGAAAATTCCTGCTTCTATACGTGTCCCCACAACTCCTATCTCTTCCTCTACACTTTTCTTGGTGATATAGATGTCTATCCATTCATCATATTTCTAAATATTTATCAAAATAATTGATAAACTGTTCACATCTTCACTGTATGCTCCAAGGACAGCAAAGACCTGAGCATCCCCAAATACTAGGCGTTTGGGCAGTGAAGCTATAAAATGGTAATGTGTAGAGGTAAAAAAAAGGTGTTGTTTTTTTTTAATACCTGGTGGAAAAAAGAGTGGCAGCTTCTAATGTTCCTGATAGCATTACCTTCTGCTCTAAGCCTTCTGTTCAAGCTTATAGATAAGAGAGGAGGATTGGGCAACCGTGGAGAGAGCAGGGAGATAAGGTTCACTGTGAAGATGTCAGGGAACAAACTGAGTGTGGTACAAATGGTACCAGGAGATGTGCCAGAAATGTCCAATACCCTCACAGGTCTTTAAACACACTGTTTTTTTCTAGCATAATTCTCCCTTTTTGGAGATTTGCAGAAACTTTCATTCTTAACAGTTCAACACAAATCTACTGCTATGTCTTAAAAAATTCCTTTAACTTAGACATTTTTATACAGCAAGTTTGCATTCTGAGAATCTTATGGTCTTCAAATGACACTTTTCCTTTTGTCCATTTTTTGCATCTTCCTCTTCACATTCTATATTTTCCCCCCTAATTCTTTTAGTCTCATGAAGTATTCCATTCATTTGTACTACAGAATACTCAGAAATTGAGTCATTGGTTCAAGATAGAGGAACGTTCAAAGGGCTGTTTTTATGTATTTTTAAATAAGAGTGACAGTGTAGATCAATAAAGCTCTGTTCTATCACCAGGATTTTTGATCTTTTGTGCAGAAAAATCTGTGATACCCATGGACCATAAGATGGTTTGATACAGATAGAGAGCAGCTCTGAGGAGAAGGAGTTGTGGGTGCTGGTGGGTGAGAGGCTGGACATGACCCAGCAATGTGCACTTGCAGCCCAGAAAGCCAAACCTATCCTGGGCTGCATCAAAGGCAGCATGACCAGCAGGTTGAGATAGGGGATTCTGCCTCTCTGCTTGGTTCTTGTGAAATGCCACCTGGAGCACTGAATCCAGCTCTGGTGTCTGCAGCACAGGAAGGACATTTAAGAAAGTCCAGAGGAGGGCCACAAAGATGATTAGAGGGATGGAGCACCTCTCCTATGAGGAAAGGCTAAGAGAATTAGGATTGTTCAGCCTGGAGAAGGCTTCGGAGTGACCTAATCGCAGCCTTGCGGTACCCAGAGGGAGCCTACAAGAAAGATGGAGAGAGACTATTTGCAAGGTCATGTAGTGGCAGGACGAGGGAGAATGGATGCAAACTTAAAGAGGTTAGGCTTAGATTAGATATTCGAAGGAAGTTCTTTAGTGTGAAGGCAGTGAGGCACTGGAACAGGTTGTCCAGGGAAGCTGTGATTGCTCCATTCCTGGAGGTTTCAAGGCCCAGCTGGGCAGGGCTCTGAGCAATCTGGTCCAATAGGATGGTGCCATACATAAATGCTCTTATGGCAGAGGAACCAGATAATCTTGAAGGTCCCTTCCAACTCAAGCCATTCTATGACATCATTTAAACAGAATGAATTTGGATAGCACCCAGAGGGGTTAACTCAGTGTGAATGTTTCCTGATAATTTTTTACACTTCAGTAACTTTACTTGAGAGAGCCAAATATTTTTATTGATTAGTAGCCATATTAGTACAGTATTAATCACTTAACTTCCAAATATAATAAATGCTGAAGGAAGTACTTAAAAATACACTGCATTTGACAGTGGTTTATGTGTCTCTTGTCTTTGTGATCTTTCTGTGTTCTTTTGGGGATAAAAAGCAGATTGTTACCATACTGCAAGTTCCATCCTCCTGTCTTGCAGAAGGACTTGAGACAGAAGAACAGAAAGGCATTACATTTCTGGTAAACTGTGCTTGGTGCAGGAAAAAATCTTTAGCTTATATTTTATGCACTAACTAAATTCTTTCCCTGATCTGTTTCAGATACTTAAGTGCTGCCTATAATGTAAACTACTGGAATTAGACAGCAGGTGTTTGCTTGAAGTAGTCATAACCTCTTTTTAAAGGCTTTGAAATGTCAGTATCAGTTAAAAAGTCTTGGTGGGAAACTGTCCAGCCACTGTTGAGGTTTAATGGAAATTTTCAATAGAGTACTTTTCTTCTAAGAATTATATCAAATTATCATTCAGCCATGACAGAAAATAGCCAACTGGATGCCTCCAAGATGCTTCCACTTCTGAAGCCCATGTGTACTAAAATTATGCCATAACACCCTGGGCTGTTTTCAGGACAGTACTGGTTTTGTCAGACTTCTCATTTCCCTCATGCATGATACAGCTGTCAAGGATTCTCCTTGAGGCAAAACTATTCTGCATTTTGGAGGGGTTTTGGCAAGACTTTCCTAAATTTCTTATGATTTTCATCACACTTATCATGTTAATTTAGTATTTTCTCCCTTACCTTCCTTACTTCTAAGGAAATATTCTAGCTTTTCAGCCATCTGAATAACCTCTAAGAGAATGACTGGTTATTGTGTGTGTAAACATCCAGATAAAACTAGAGTTAGGAACAGACATTGTTACAATGGGAGAGATCTAAAATTTGTGAACTGATTTTATTTAGAGATATTGTAAGAAAAAATTTTAAAAGTAATCAGATAGGTAACATAAAATGGATGCCCAAAATATGCTATATCTTTATTTTTTTCCAGAACATGATGTACATAACAGTTTTGATAGCTAGCAAGTTGTTATCCTCTAGCTCTCTAAGGAATATACATAAATGAGTGTATATATATATATATATTTATATATATGAATTTATTCCAACAGCTAAGAAATATATACAGTGGTTTACATACAATATTTCACATGAGCAATTGTCTCCTTTTTATCTGTGGTGTTCTGAGTAAAGGTACGTTTCACTCTGGTGTACCTTCCTGCTGACTCAGCTGCAAGATGATCATGGTAGAATTACTGATCAATACTGATGTACATTTTAGTGACAATGTCATCAGCAGAAAGGAAGCAGAGGTAGTCCCTGATGTTATAAAGTGTTGACTTGGGTACATTTATGCCATACTGCAAGTTTATGATGGAGTTTCTAAAGATTTTTATGTTTTAGTAGCATATTGCTTTTTCAACATTGTGTTTACCACAAAGGGACATAAGAGAGAAGACTGTTCTTTAAAATAGCTAAAAAACATGTTGAAACTTCTGGAAATTTTCAGAGAGGTTCTTGTAGAGCATGAGAAAGGATCAAATACTGTGAAAAATAGCCCTAATGATTGTTGGGAATATCTCATGCAATTCTGTAAAGATACTCAGTCTCTTTCTTCTTGTTTTTATCACCCTCATGCAAGGTCCTTTTTGTGAGAGTTAATTGCAGCAGAGAGGTAGTGGAATGCAGGGCCGATCTTTCACATGGAGATCGCTACTCAGTGCGCAATTCTGCAAGAAAGTGGTAAAAATATTTCACTCATTGTTTTAACATTCCAGTGCAACAACACTGTCATAAGGTTACAAACAAAAAATCATCAGTTTTGTTCCAGTTTTGACTCTATATTTCTACAAATTGAATTCAAAGAAAGAGTAACACATAAATATGACTGTCAATTGATTGTATTGAGTTGATACTACATTATATAAATTTTGTTTAAAAATTTTATTGACCTGTTTTTCTACATTAAAATTTTTATTTGGGTTTGCATTGTGGTTTTTGATTATTTTAAAGGACTAATATTTCTTTAAAACAAACAAAACCCACTGTCATATTAATTTCATCAATGCACATATATTGCTCTGTAAACATTCTTTCCAGTGACCTGTTTTCATTTTGCCTTTACGATTTCTGTTTCAAGGCAGCTTGTTGCTACCTTGAACTCTATATTATTTACTTTAGCTATCACTTTGGGCCAGAGAGGATATAAATATTAACAATAAGACTTCATGCTACTTGTATAAATAATCAATCATTTTTGTTTCTTTAGTTCCTAAAATCATTAACTGTCCTTCACATGCATTCCTGTTTACTGGCAGTTAGGATAGGACTTGGTACAAAAGGCCGATTCAATACTTACAAAGCGGTGATTCATATTTTCTAGGTGGTTGTGTTTTTCATTTTCTATAGAAGAGCCAAGATGAACACTCTGAGCCAGACATTTGACTTTCAAACATCAGACATCAGAGGAAACATCTCCCAGGCACAGCACACAATTTGCATTCTTGTGGCTTTTCAGACCTTAGGTTTCAAAGTTTGTTCATTCTATGCAGTCCTCAAGAACCCAGCTACCAAGAGGAGATTTATTTAAAAGTTTGAGTTCCCCTGCAGGAAAGTGTCCAGTCCAGTGGTAATGGGTATGAGTAAGGAGCGTGAGTGAAGCAGGTGAAGGTGCACAGACCACACAGCTGGTCTCCTGACCACGCTGTTTTAGAGTCTGTCTGTTGGAGACATTATTCACAGAAGGTAGTAGTGCACATACAACTTAAATGCCATATCTCATTTCATCTTTTCTGAGCATTTGACAGTGATATCAATGAGGTAAGTTTTATGAGTTTTAGATATTTTGCTGGCATGATTTTTTTCAAAGAGATTGATTTATGAATGGTATTAGATGAATTTTCTGTTTTTCCAAAGTTCTTACATCAGAAAGAAAATCCATGTTTTCAAGCTGTTAGAGATCATGATATTTACCAAAAAAAGAGAGGCCAGTTAAAAAAAAAAAACAAATCAACACTACAGCTAAGCATTAACTTCTATCACAATTGTGATAAGCAAAAATATTCATGATCATGGCTTTTTTTCTTTTTATTTCTGGTCATTTTCTTTCACATGATAACTTACTGTCATTCTCTGTAAATAGTGCCTAGCATAAAGGCTACTACTAACATGACAAAAAATGTTTCTTAATTTAATACCTTCCAAGATGATGATGAAATTAGTTTTGGAACAATTTTCAAACACTTTTTAGAATGTCTTATGGTTGTCTCTAATTGTGTTTCTTCATTCTCCTTGGGTGAAATATTACATAATATATATACTTGTTCATGCTGTAAATCTTTGATTATTTTATTTGCTTATTTGATGGTCAGAAGACATGAATTCTATTTTATTATAGTTTTATTACCTTGTCACACCAATTGCAAAGGGATATATCTGTTCCATCACTTTTCGAAAGGTTAATGTGACCATTAATCTCTCTTGAATATATGCTACACACAATATCTGCTCTGTTGCATATCCATTACAGAACCAAAGCTTTGCACATTTGACCAAAACCGAACAGATCCTTTTTCTTCTCATCCTCTTGAAAGGCCTTTTTGCCTGAAACCCTAATGTAACTATTTTGTTATAATCCTTTTACTATTTTCAGCTAATTAGCTAGCAGGCACAGTAAAAGTGTCTAGATGCCAGAATAAATAGATATGCACATTTCCTTCTCTACCAGCCATAGCCTAGTTTAAATTGTGCTAACAGTGAAGATATTTCAGTGGAAGAGACTTTTAATTTCTAGACTTGATTCTTAATATTTCTTTGAAGACAGAAACAGGATTAACAGTTTTCTTCACTAATAATGGTGTCTTGCAGGAAAATGACTTTGCTGTGTAGAACTTTGGCAGAAAGGTTTTTTTGCCAGAAACCCCCAGATAATGCTTTAACATGGTCCATTTCCATTTCTGGGTAGCCAGTTGTTTCCAAGGTATGAAAGAAGTTGTAAGTCACTTGAGATTATCTGTTGCCCATATAAGAAAGCCAAAGCAGTAGGTGGTGAGAAGACCTGGAAAAATCTCTTCTGAGATTTGGTAAGAGACAAAGTCACAAGCAGGAAAAAAAAAAAAAAAAAAGAAAAAGAAAAAAAAGGCCCTATGGAGCATCAAAGGAACTATGGTGAACGCGGAAGGCAGGACACTCTCTGAAAAGGTGGGCCATTGGTGCAGATATTTGCAAGGTATAATGCACAGAGCTGTGTGTTACCTCCCACATGTGACAGCTTCAAGGCAGAGTGCATGTGCGTCATGGCTACATGCAGTAGCCCCATGTTTATGAACTCTGCTGGGAGGACTCTACAAGCATGTCTGTTTTTCTGTTCGTGTACAGTTGTAATCCTTTGGACCCCAGCTGGCTCATTGTCAAACCAGCACAGATGCTTTCTTATCTTGCTTTCCAGCAATAGCATTGTGCTTAAATCGTCTACTCTGTAGACATACCATGCAACATTGACAGGAAAAACCTTATCTATTCTTGCTTAGGCAACCACTGAGAATGCCAAAAAAGATGTGTACTTTGCTTGTTTTGCAATCCTTTTTTTTTCTCTCATAAGTATTCTGTTTTCATTGAAGTGTAAATAATTTGTTTTATGTTGGCCACAAGCTTTTGGAAAGAAGACTCACAAATACTTAGATCTATTTTTTCATCTACTTCAGGCTTGTAAAAGGTGTGAGAGAATTGTAAAAATACTTAACTTGGAAAGGAGAAAATAGCAATAGCTAGATAATGTGCGGGTTTTCCTATTACAAAGCTTAACTGGCAGAGCATAGATTTGGAAGGCACATCAGTACTTGTTCTGGGATGTTGGACTTGATTGTCAGTTTACAAGAAGAAGCCAAGAAACTGCACTATGTTTTACTGTAGTAATTAAAGATAATGAAAAGATTCAGATTCAAACTTATCTTCTTAGGAAGAGCCATATGTATGACACTGCGCTAAAGATTCAAAACTTCAGGCTCCTTTCCAAATTAAGCTTGTTATATTATCTTTCTTTACAAGTTAAAACCAGGAGGGGTACTTCCCTTGCTTTTCAGCATTATTTTGCTTTGCAAGCATAGTAAACATGGCATGTCTGACTTGATATCCATAAACACAAAAGGGAGGACATGACATCAGCATTTTCAGACTTATTTATTCCCCAGAATGTCACAGTGATTAGAGAACTAAGTAAATCCATGCTATTATAAGTAAATGTTTCAGAGCTGCGGGGAAATATTAATTTTTCTTCATCTGCTTTCCCTTCTTGCTAGTCCTGCAAAAAGGACTCAGTTATGACTAATTCTTCATCTCTGCTACCTATTCATTGCCCTCTGTATGTCATTTAAAATCCCAGGGGTGACTTGGAAAGGCTAGATTCAGAGTTGCTCAAGATTCTCCCTAGAAAATGTAAAAAGAAACAGGAAAGATAACTACCATCCAGCATGTTTTATTCTCTGAAGGGGTCACTTTCTGATCCATGAGTTGTTTTTCTTTTTCTTTCATACAGAGGAAATCCTTAACCCTGAAATATATCTTTAGCTGCCTTGTGCAGTGCCTCTACAAGTCTTCAGCTTGTGTCCCAAGAAAATATTAGGAAACAGAGATCAGCTTCAGTAAGGATACTTAACCTTTCAATAACTTCTTTTTTTATATATACAGAAAAAAATAAAGAGAATCTTTATGGCAATATGAGATTCCTAATACGAGAAAGTCCTAAGATTTTTCATCCGCTTTGCTAATCCTATCGGAATGAAATTTAAAATTAATTTTCAAAAAAAGAGCATTAAGGACAATTTCCATCTGGAAGGCATCTAAGACAGGATTTCCTGATAATTGATAGACTCTGAAGCATTTCCTTCACAGAAGTAAAGTATTTGGATGAATGGGCAAGTATATTGTAGAGTCTTCCAGTCAACTCAAGCCACTTTAAAATGAACAGCAAAAAGACCACTTTTTGCACATTGACTGTGAAATATTAAACATCAGCAAAACTGCCTCAGAAAGTACTCTCAGTCTTTGCTGTCTTTTTGGTCTTTTTTTTGGTTGGTTTTTTTTTTTTTTTTTGCTTTTACTTTCTCCTCTCTATATAAAGCTTTGATGAAGAGGAATGAAGGGACAGACTTGAAGACAGATTTGCCTGATGGTACAGCAATCAAGTTACATCTTTATAGAAGTGACATCCAGCAGAATGTACTGAAGATCAGTTAACAATATGGCCAAAAATACTTCAATACTTCACAGGCGTATTGTGCTGAACTGCAGAGAAACTGGTTAGGAACTGGCTGTTGCAGAAGCTAGGTGAATACTTCTGATGAACTTGTCAGCCAAAAAGACACAATAATTTTCTTTTTTCACCTGGAAGTGTTAAAGGAAATATATGTTCCTTTGTAAGACTGAGACTAGCTCTGATACTGAATTTTTATTATTTATTTTTTATTTTTTCTCTACTCTCAACATGCTGACGAATTCTGAACTTTCAAACTGATTTCACAAATCAGTAATGCAGAATGCTTAATTTTTTTTGATTGAATAAAAGAAGCTCTCAGTACAGGAAAAGTATTTCCAGTCCAGCCCTACTCATAGCACTTTTTGATTGCTCCTGGAGACGTTATTTGGATGAAAGCTCCTGTCAGACCCCATAAAATGACTGACAAGGCCAAATTGGCATGCATTAAGGGAAATGACAGGAGAAAAGCTTAATCATGCCTGTACCAATAGATTCAAACCATTTTGGTGATCACACTGCCATCCTGTGTGTGTCAGTAAGGCCTCACTTTCATCTCTGTAGGATAAGCTATGAGGCAAAAAGGCAATTGGCCTTGATTGCATTCCAAGAGAGGCCAAACAGAAAAGTAAAGCTTTCTTGGCACTGATAGGATAACTGGTCACACTAATACACTCTGCTATGTCCTACAAAACAAATGAGAAGATACTAGTAAAATGGAGGAATTAATTCTTTTACACAAAGAAAGCCTGGAAGTACATCCCTTGGCTTGCTCAGTCCCTATCCCTGACCCTGTTCTGTCAGAAAAAAAATCAATGGCAGATGTGGAATGCTGTTTACCGAGTAACCGTCAGGTTACTCTGATATAATGACTCTACTATTACTTCGGCTGATATTGAATAAAAGCTGCTAATTAAGGAAAGATTAGCCCAGCCTTTTTTCATAATTCTAGGTTCATAACAGCTACCATGAAGAATTTGGGTTTCTCCATAGCCACAGGCTATACTGGAGGCTGGAAAAACTCACTAATGAGAATTTTTGAGCAACACATCTGACAAAACTTTAGCTTCTTGGGGCAGTATTGGAAATGAAAAAGTCTAGTGTGCAGATAAAACTCCTGACTGTCTCTCTCTGTCATGTTGACTTTTCAAAACCTAGTGTGAAGGATAGCCAAGATGGCTACATTGTCCTGAGAAGCTGGAGGCTGACAACCACACTACAACATTGCTTTGGAAGCGGGTATAATTCCGTGGACTACAACTGGCCGCTCTTTGTGTATAGGTGGGTGAGCTCTAGGGCTAAATTATCTCCTTGAACATTATTTCTGTTTTCCTTATTTTCCTTAGATATTGATTAGCATTCTTATTCCACAGGACCTCTGCTTTCCTCCAACCATTTACTAAACTCATAGGAGAGGTGAAAATACTAAAAAGATATTAATTCTTTGTTTGAAAGTGAAAAGGATGCTGCTCTGTATTACAGCAGTTTATCTCAAGTTCTTAAGTTTAATTTCAGTCCTCCAAATGGGACATGCTCAGACATGGTAGTGACAGACAGAATCATATATAGGAATTCTTTGCTTTTCTCAGGTTTGTTTTTTATATCTCATTACTACAGGGTGGGGCAGTGGTAACATTGGTGGGTTACTCCTCTTGCTCCTCTCAGTGCATTCCTGTATTTCCTATCTTTTTTTTTTTCTGTTTGCAAATTTCTTTCCTTATGGCCGTGATCTAAATGTGATTCCCGTTCTTTTACTTCATAATTTCTTAGATTTGCTTACTGTAGTAGATACTTCATGCATTCAGAGGCATGATCCTTTTTATATTATGTTGCCAATGCTTTTTACTTATTATGTCTTCAGCTTCTCTTTCCGTTTTATCAGCAAATTCCCCTCCTTCTAGATACTGTGGGACTTTGTCACCGTGTGGCTGTATCCTGCTTTCGTTTTATTTGGACTTGTACTTATGTTTATTTTTTTCTGTTATTTTTTTATTTCGCATAATTCATTAAGCTGACTCTGCTTTATGACATGGGATGGTCTCCATCTCTTACTGTAAAACTGCAAAATCCTTCTGCTTGATGGTGACTGTTGCAACCTTTTTCTCTGATACATTTTTTGTTCTTTCCTACCCTGACTAATGCTCCTCATTTTCTATTGTCAGTTCAGTCACCATGTCTATTTGCTGTGCATTCTTAATAGTTTTAAGATCCTCAGGGGACTTTTAAAGTCTGGTTAGAGCCATGGAAGTGTCTGATGTGTCCATGGATCACAGTGCTACCCTTTAAAGAGTCCAGAGCTGCTATTAAAAGTATATTTGCCAGATATTATGAGAAGAAATTTAGAATCATAAAAGATTTTTCATCTAAGATATAGCAAAAAACCCACCCATAATTCTTTTCACATGACATAAAAATATGTGATGCTTTTTAATAGTGCAAGCTCAGGTTTTATTAAGACAGAATCAGCTATCAAAGGTGACAATCCCTAAAATTTCTCTTTATTAAACAGTAGCATGCATGACTCATTTATTGCTGACAACCTGAACAGTAGTAGGCTTATATGAACACGAGGCTATACAATTAATTCCCAGTAGTACTAGGTTTTTAAAAGCCTTGACATCTCCTTTATGACAAAGATTTTCAACAGAACTTGGGAATTTTGGATCATGTGTCTCACCAAAATTCAAGACCAAAGAGATTCGTCTGAGTTAGATTCTGTCACTTTGACATTTACCAAATTCCCAATCCCACAGACTCAGTGTAAGTGTTAACAAGTACTTAAATGAAGTTCAGGTTTCACTCATGGGGCTTTTTCTTTCATTAACCTTAATGGGCTGTGAATCAGAGCTATTGAACAATGGCAATGAGAAATCAATTACTTATTATAATAAGGTATTGTGTATGTGTGAGAGAGAGGCAGATCCTACCCTTTGGTTTTATGCTTTCCTACATGTCTCAGGTTTATTTTTCATTTATAAACCCAAAGGAGTAACATCTGTGAATTCACAAAAGCACAGACCAGACTCAGAGAAGACTAATTTTAAAGTGGTAGCCAAATCTACCTAACAGATATCATGTTCAATGAATTAGCTAATAATACAACTTTGTAGGTGGTAAATGAGCTAATAAAATATGTAATATATTTCTATGTTGGAGTCCAAAACAAGTGTTAAAATAACATTTACCATTATGTTTGTAGTAATTTGTATAAGCTGCCTAACAGGAGGTGGGTGTGCTGTACTATTACAAAAATTACAACAGGAAAAGTCTTATTATTTGTATTTGAGATGAAAGGAAATCTGTAAATTTATCCCACAAAATGTGCTTTATGAAAACTGACTAAGCAAAGAGGTCAGCATTGGATATTAAAATTTAAAGCCCAAGAACTAAAAACAACATTGCCCACTGACTAAACAAGATCTGGAGTAACTGATAGTATTAGCTAACAAAAAGTGTAAATTGTATGCTCTTAAAAAATCGTAAAATGACTTACATAATGTTGTTTTGGGTAATTTTTTTGCTTATTCCACAGAAATATAAAACAAATTAAAATTGAAAGTGAATCCTAACTAAAAAATCTAAACCAGGCAGATATATCCTATAACCACAAATTCTGTGGGAATTGCTTTGAAATATATTAAAAGTCATGTAGTGAATAATCATGCTGGGCTTTATTCTTCACACTGAGTTTAATGGGATTTTCCTGAGCAGCTTCAGTTAGTGGCAGTGCCACTCAGCTCCAATCACATAACAGACAGACCTGAGAATAGAAAAATGTTCTCAAAACTATTTTTTCCAGTGCAACAACTGGAAATATGCTCAATTCTTTTGAACAAAGGATCAGCTAAGTTACTATTTAATCGAACCTGCCCTGACTATTTTTGCCTGGGGATACCTGCTCAGGAAGACACATAAATCTATGTTTAAATCTAGTTGTATTCAAAATGGCATTTAAGCAGGCACTAAACTTTGAGTTTAGTAACTTCACTTGTGTAAGTGCTCTCTTCTGCTCCTTTTATCCTGCAGACTACAGGGGTTTTTATGGATGAAGGTTGAAAATGTAGAATAGTGTCTCAAAAATGAGTTAACAATGCTCCTTTGAGGTGGAGAAACGCTCACAGTAGCCACACTGTATTAGAAGGACAGTGGCTAGAGGTGAAGTGCCATGAATATTCCCTTTTACTTGGGTAATATTCCCTCTTACTTAAGTTGCATCCAGCATAGCCTATTCAGTTTTGGGCTACATGGTTCTGGAAAGGAGTTTGTCTAGCCTGGAAAAAAAAAGTCTATAAAAACATCTAATTGTTGTCTTTCACTATGTAGGAGCTAAGGAAGAGCTGGGACAAGGGTTTTCGTGGGAGTTGAGTGAAATAAATAATCAGTCACAAAAGAGGTAACAAGAAAAATTTGTACTTTTACATATGATAAGTGTTTTTCATAATGAGAGTGGTGAAGTACTGAAGAGAAGTACTGGAAACTCAGCACCTTTTTTAAAATTTTTTGAAGATATTGAGAATTTCACAGCTGTGAGAGACTGAAATGATTAATGGCCTAAACATTGTTAAAATCACTGCAAGACATTTGTCCAGTGTAGTAGACTGTGCAAAGAAGCAACTGCTCACTGAAACCCTCCACTCCCTGAATACGCCTAGTAATTGGGACTGTGACAAGAACTTGAAATAAGATAAAGGTGGCACTATTGTCCAGTTATCCCAGAAGAAGAATGTAAAGACTGGAATGCTGATAGCTCAGATAATCAAGGTGCAAGCTGGGTATTGAACAAGATAAGGAAAGAGGAAAATCCTGTGAGATGGGTATTGTTTCTTCATCCTCACACAAATGACTTGGCTGTGATCATGGCTTGGCTTCGCGAACAAAGATTTGGAAGGGCTCTACCCACGCTTGCTGCAGGCTCTCTGATGTCTGAAAAGGCCAATGTGCGACAGACAAGTCCAATTGCAGAAGGGACACATGGCAACGGCTGGACGCGATTCTTTCTGAGTTGTCTTTTCTCCTCGAGAGTGATCTTGCGTGAGTTCTCAAAGGAGGCAGCAGCATTATAGATGGTTTGTCTCCAGGCCTCCCGACTGGAGGCCAGAGTAGACCAGTGA